>JAOYMR010000024.1:6841234-6851401 GCA_025802075.1 Tenebrosternarchus preto
TAACTTCCTGCCTGTTACAGATCCGCTTAGATAAGTAGACGTGGTTTTCTGCTGTTTTGCATATAATTTCTTATGCTTCTAATATATATTCTAATATTTTTTTCTAATATTGCAAATATTTCCATTTACTAAGATACTAAGATTGTCTTCCATGCCTTTACCTGTGTGGAAACTAAACATTTGCAACTAAAGACTATTTTGAAAGATTAAAATTTACCATTATGCAAATAAAAATCTATGAGATTATTAGGTTTCTGGAAACCCAACATGAACTTTTGCCTCTACAAAACTTCTGCAGAATATGTCCCGGTCCTGGGAAACATCCTGCAAACTGAGCCCGGGTTTCTCGCACTCGGAGCTGCAGCTGCTTCGGTAGGACCTGTTTGGGTCTGGGTTCTGTTTGGGTTCTGTTTGGTTCTGGTTTCTGTTTGGGTCTGTCCCAGGAGAGGCCGTGAGCATCACTGCCCACAACCTGCGCTGAGAAACAAGTGCAAAATGCACCTCTTTTTTTGCCGTTGTTTTAAAAATTAGGCATTGCACGGAATCGAAGGCCATGGCAACAGAAAAATGGAAAAATGCCCCAATGGAATTAAAAAAAATGTTTTCTTTTTTAATGTTCTGTGCACCCTGTATCTCTCTTTTCTTCCTTCTTTTCCTGTGTCCATGTCTGTCTTTGTCTGTCACACACCAGCCAAGTCCTTTCCAGTTCTCCGAACCTGCCAGCCACCCCGTGGAGTGCGATGTACCGTGTTTGTGCCGGCGGGATGCTGGTTAGGGAGGGCCCGGTGAGGGGAGGCGTGTGTACCTGGTTGTGGCTCCAGGGCCCCCGTTGAGCACGGCCCCCCGGCACTGCCACCGCTGTAATTGTGGACATCGGCGTCCAGTCATGCTGCGCCCTCTGCCCTCACCAGCTGCAGCTCCGCACACTCGGACCCGGCGGCCCAATCGGACAAATCCAATTGATTAGCCATCATCACGTTCAGCCTTCAGGGACTGTGCACTCGTGGGGCTCCGCTTTGTTACACACATTAAGCTCCATCTTCACCGGCCCCTTCTCTCTCTCCTCCCTGTGGCCCTCGATTACGCAGAGAGGCCCACTTGATACCCGCTTGATGCCCACTTGATTGCTGCCAGTGTGGAGCTCACAGCGACGCACGAGCTGCACAGTTCTGCATTTCCCCACTGTGTGGTGGGAGGCGTTGCCAGGGGCAGCATACGATGACTCTGTACTCGCGTATCTACGGAGATCAGGTGGGTGTCGTCCGTGTCTTCTCACCTCCAGCGGCTCTAAGGACCAGGGGAGCAGGGGGCACAGTGCACAGCTGACAGGAACACACTCAGAAATGGTTTGTGCCCATTAATTGGCAAATGTGATCCTCATCCGCAGTGTTGATACAGCAATTTATTTATTTATTTGATTCGGAGCATGTTTTACCTCCTCTCCACATGGTATCAGCAGTACCAGAAACAGGACAGTAATTGTAACTTGGCTGTAAATAAATGTCTTCCTGACAGGCAAAGCCTGGTTGAAGCACTGGAATGTTACTGCCAGTTGCTTTTGGACGTTTTCAGTGTCATGTTAAGAGCTGCTACTCCTAGTGGAGTTTACATGCTGTAGACTCATATTTGCTTGCTGATCTGGGCAGAAGCACCCTGTTAGTGATGTGTTTACACTCCCATTAAACACACCAAAGGCAGGCTGAGGCCGGACTTCGCTGCAGAAGCAGCATGTGTCCAGGTTGGGCTTCCTGAGTGGAGCGCTCTCCTGCTCTCTGATTCTCCTCTCCACTTCTTATCCTCTCCTCTCCTCTTCATTCGGTCTCCTGAGTTCTGCTTCTGTCCTCCTCTTCTGCTCTGAAGGACTCCCAGTTGGAGTTCTGCTCTCCACCTTTTGAAAGAGTGACATTCTAGGAGTTAGGCTAATACTGTACTGTTATGCTAACACCACACTGGAAAGCTAACACGACACTGGTCTGCTAACACCACACTGGAATG
Organism: Tenebrosternarchus preto; assembly: GCA_025802075.1. Lineage (NCBI taxonomy): Eukaryota > Metazoa > Chordata > Actinopteri > Gymnotiformes > Apteronotidae > Tenebrosternarchus > Tenebrosternarchus preto. Next base: position 6,843,230 of record JAOYMR010000024.1, read on the forward strand.
CTAACACCACACTAGAGTGCTAACACGGCGCTGGTGTGCTAACACCACACTGGAATCCTAACACCACACTGGAATGCAAACACCACACTGGGCGGCTACTACCGCAGTGTTTGGCTAACAGCACATCAGTCTGCCAGCCTGATCCAGCTGTTTGTTCTTGTTTTTTGTTTTAGTTGTTTCTGTCTTTGTTCGTGATACGGATCACTCATGAGAGAAGCACTGAAAGCTGGCAACCAGTCAAAGTACTCAGGACAGGGAGGTGCAGCAGGCCAGAATGGCTGTGGTGGAGCATCCATGATGCCCAGCACCACCCAAGAAGGAGAAACATGTGTGGGTGTAGCCTAAAGTCATATATAAATGTAAACTCATTATAAATTTATAAACATACCCCATCATAGCTGGATTCATTATAAACTCATTATAAACTTGGTTTGGTTAATTGGTCTGTTTGGTTCTTGCTTATTGTACTATCTTACTTTTTGTTTTGTTCGTGGGCCTCTCAGGTATGACAGGAAGCTCTACCAGAGCGTTGCTCTTGGTGTGCATAAATGTATTTCTCTTTATTTGTCATTTTAGTCTATACAGAAATATACAGCACACGCTTTTTATTTGAGAAAATACAAGCACGCAGTCATTTTCATTCCTTGTTTATTTTTACGACTCAAGTCAGAACAGACACACAGTGCCGTCCACAGGATGCCCGAGCTGCGCACTGTGAAGATGATGATGATGGCGATTCCGTCGATGAAGATGTGGAGTTCGCTTCCTCTGATGCCTCTCTGATCGGTGCAGGAAGCCTAGCGCACCTCTCTCATGCTCCTTTTATCCACTTTGACCAAAAAAAAAAAACAGAAAAACAAAAACTGTTCCCAAAACTGTACCCTGGTTGATTGAATGGGCAGGCATGCAGAAATTGTTTCATAAAAAACAACAGAGTAAGACAATGATTCTTTTCTCTTTTTTTCCCCTGGAAGTGCGAAAGCACTATTGCTGAAAAGTTGACTACACCTTCCTATCAGCCGCCTCCAGACCCTCCAGCCAGACTCCAGACAGTTCAGATCAAATGTTACGTATGCAGGTTGTGGGGATTATCGGACTATAATTTTGCCATAATTGCTGAAGTAAACTCGGTAATGACACTGAGACCCTTCCTCAGATCACACTGAGCAGGTACAGAGGACAGCACTCTCAACCATAACCTTGTCCAGGACAATTGTCATTCAGCACTATGCAGACGACAATCTGAACACCGGCTGTTTGGACCTGAAGAGGAAAAAAGTGTGTGTGTGTGTGTGTGTGTGGTGGGGGGGGGGGCACGTATTGATTTCGGAAGCTCAATTACTAAGCAATGCAGTCCCCATCTCCCCATGCCCTTGATGGCATAACATCTTCTAGGCTTTTCATTAATAACTGGGCACATGTTCTGTTTCTCATTAATTCACGCACACGTGTCCCTGTCGCCGGAACAGGACCACCAACCCTAGCCTCCTTCCTCCACCCTCCTCCCTCTGTTCCTCCGCGTCCGCGTTTCACTTCCTGGACCTGCTGCGCCGCCTCGTGCGCCTCCCTCGCCTCGGCCCCTCCTCCGAACGGACTCCCTCGGCCTTGTCAGACATGACAGCGGGGGAGTCCGTAGGTGATTAATGAATTTATGTCTATTACCGACTCCAGACTGGCCCTGTTAAAGCTGCGACTGCTCTCACCAACCTTCGGCGGATTATCCCGATCCGGTCTCAAGGTAACCTCGCGGCTGTCGATGCGGGAATGCCGAGGATTTATTCCGGATGGACGAAGTACTGCGATGACCCCCCCCCCCCACCAGACGAGCCTAATTCACTGCCTCATCTAAGCCAGTCTTTATTCTCCGCAGACGTTGTTCAGAGTGGATCATATGCCGCCATTCACATGAAGCACCAGAACGCGTGAACTGGTGGGGTTCACACCCACAGAGGCAGGTGTGGCGTTTGATGTTGGTTGGGGAGGGAGATCTACTCGTCTGTTTCTACCACAGATACTGTCTTCTGGCCTGCTGATGAGAACAGCGCCTCTGCCAAGAATTATTGAGAAATCTGAAGCAGATTTGTCCCAGTGGGAGCGAGGCTGTCGTAAGAGCTCGTACAGAGCACTGTGCTCTGAGCATGGTACAGAAGATTAAGGAGCTGTGGTAACAGGTAGTCTGAAGTTGTGAGCTCCCTCTCAAAATTGGGCACCTCCCACAGGGGTCCAAATCTGGCGCTTCAAGTTTCTGTTTCGGATCAGTCACTGGTGCAGTAGTCAGGGCCAAACTCGAGTGGTTCGTCTTGGCTTTGCATGTCTCTTTGGATTACGTGCAGCCGCTGATTTTGGTTTTATCCCTGTGCTCACAGAAAGCATGTGGCAAGAAAAATGGCTTCTTTAACCTTTCGAAAATTTTCCAGTCCTGCTAAAGCGCTCGAGTAAAAGGGGCCCTACAGTCTGAGGCAGCGTCTGAACACACTTTCTGACCACTTGTAGATATGGATGATTAGCTGCTATTGGCGTTGCGAAAACCACCCTTCCCAGTTCCAGTGAATATTTTAAAACAACCCTTTTCTCACTGTTATTATTATCTTATTGTTTTCAGATTTGTTCCAATATATATATTATATATATAAAGTTGTTCCAACTATATATATATATATATATATATATATATATATTTTTTTTTATACAGACCTGCAGTTTAACCCCATCACATGGCTGTTATGAAGTGATGTCACATGTGCCCATCCCTGTAACCAAACAGAATATTTAGTCTTTATCATGCAGCTGTGTATCCACAGTTATTCCATCTCACATATGTTGTTCACTTGTAGATGTTCACTTGTGCCAGTGAATGAAAGTGCCAGTTCTGAAGGAGAGAGAGAGAGACAGAGAGAGAGAGAGAACATGAAAGTCACCACACTCACAGAAGGCAATCGCAGAGAGTGTGCTGGCCCATCACGCATTTGCTGATTCCCTCCATTTAATAGTCCTATAACCTTTTAAGAAACAGTTTTTCTCTGAAAACGTAACACCACGCGACACAAATAAGAGCTTTCTTGACTCCCCACTGTAACGATGGAGAGGGATCTTCCCTGTCTTTCCCATAATCCCTTGCCTGATGGATCGTATTGCTGCGGCGGGCAGGGTAGAGGCAGGGGCACCTCGTGGCGTTTTGGTAAGCTCCGTCGTGCTTACTGATCCACAAGGACCTGTCAGAAAACGGACCCTAACGAGACTCTCAAATCAATAAGCCCTTAACGGTCCAAACGGCTCTGATGAAGTGGGCTGGCATTTACACCTCCAGAATTTCCTTCTCCTTACACACCTGCTTCACAGCCATTGGAGGAAGTCTCGAGGGTGTGAACGCACTCCCTGCTAAACAGTGCGTCAGTCGATAAGCTACAAAAGAATTTATTTGCAAGTATTGACAAGTGAAATGATGAACTCAGGATAGGATGTCTGTCCCAGCTGGGCAGAAAGTCTGACTTCAGCTCTAAATTTCTTGGCTCACTTGCTTGGAGTTTTGCCTTGGAGCACATGGTGTTATTGGTGTTCCTCTACGATGTAGCAATGCTAAAATAAATTTCAGAAAAAATGCTTTATTCTTAAAAAAAAAAAAAACTAAACACACAGACGAGCACACAGCTAGTGTTTTGTCTCATTTTCTTTCCACACAGCACAGCAAAACCCCCAGTGCTTCACAAACTCGTCCAGTGTTCATTCGTTTCCAGCTGGACTTAAGCAACCAGTGTGGGTGTTAATTCGACATGGCAGGTGTTAATTCCACACTCGGGATTTTGCTGTGTGGTTGCCCAAAATATTAACACTAACCATTTGTCTACTAGCAGGCAAACTAGCGTCTGTTTACTAGCAAGAGAACATTGGCCTTATCAGCAGATCTATCATGAGTCAAGAATCGTCATGCAGATAAATATAGTATACTGTCATTAGAAATTATACTCAATATGTCAAAGAGAACTTTGCATATTACCTAAAGATCTGAGCCTCTTTCCCAAATACTCAGAACAGCATTTATTTGCAGGAGCTGTCAGATCTTTTAGTTTTTCAGAGATTGGGGAAAGATTTGTGAAGAAGCATGGCATTCTGGGATATTTTTCAGCATGCACTGCAGCATTACATTGTGCTCTGAATTTGGTTTTGTACATTTTGGAGGGTGTTGAAATGTAGGCATATTCTCATTCTATAGTGCTGTGTTTCTTTAATGACACTTGCTTGGAATGTGTTGAATTACAGAACAACAGTCATGTTATTCTAAACTTTAACTCTACTTGGTTCTATCTTTATTCCTCGATGTTGTAAGTGTAGCTTGTTCAGTAATGACACGTTAAGGTAGCTTGAGTGTTCATAGCAGCATCAAGTGTTAATAAGGTAATAGTGTCAGTGTTCAAAAGTTATCTGAAGATTGTTTAAGAGTATAAACACTGAAAAGAATTAGAAACTGTGAGTAATGGATATATTAGTGTTAAAATAGCCAGAAAATAACCATTCATCTAGTAAACATTAACGCCATCTATCTTAAAATTCAGGACAAAATGTCTGATGCAGATTTAATCTATGAATGAATGAATGATTTAATCACATATTTAATCATGTTATTTAAGTTAATACAGCATGTAACACTAGAACTTGTCAAATCAAAAGTTGAATTTTTTATTTTTTTTACGCAGCAAAGTCATTTTCTTTCACCAGTTTACCATTTAGGGATGAATGGGGCAATTGAGAAATAATTTTCATACATGACTTGCCAGTTTTGTCACTGTAATATGAGAGTAACTCTTTTGTTGCGAGCAAAACTTCAGGCAGGAGATCCCAGTATGTTCCCAGTTCTACTCACACAGTTGGTGAACACCAAGATAAGCGCGTTTGTATAACCAGCTACGAAGCCCACAGATGCGAAGAACTGTAGCACTGTGTAGATCTGTAGCTATGAGAGTAACAGTGCAAACATGGTGTCTATAAATATCAGAGAGCAACTCATTATGACAGCATGATCGGAAAGGAAAACAGAGTGAATTTCATGGGGAAAGTGGCACAACTTTGGCAGTAGTAAATTCTCCACAAGTTGTCAAAAGTGGAGGTACCTTGGGTGCACAGCTCTGCGTCATTGGGTGGTATCTTCAGGCTTTCTACAAGGGGGCTGAGGGGCATGTTCCTATCAAAAGGGGGGTCATCCCTCCGCACAGCCAGCTGCCACTCATCAGCAAGGCCAGTGTTGCCCGGGGTAACGCGACAAAGCCAGCAATGATGAGGTCATCGGAGGTTCGAGGGAGAGTAGCCCAAACCCTGCTGCTGTTTTTTTTTTTTCTCCTTCTTTTCTCGTGAAGGCTGAGCGACGGAGTGGGAAGGGACGGGGGTCAGGATTACAGAGCAAAACCTTTTCATTTTTCTTTTTCCAAATCTGATTAGCACTTGAGTTGTGTGTTGGGAGAAAGTGTGAGTGGCGTGGTCTGGGGGGGGAGGCATCGTTCTGAGCTCCTCATCCTCCCGATTCTGTGCTCAACTGAGGAAAGACCTCAATACATCACAGCAAATTAGGCCCTAGGGTTCCTGTCGTTCGCAAGAGACCGTCCGTGCCTTCCTGTTTCACTTTACCTGACCCACATCTCTGCCGCTCAGAAACAGATGCTGGCGGAACCAAAGGCGAGGGTAGAATGCCCCAAAGACCGGGGCAGGAGAGGCGATCAGACCGGGAGGGGGTGCGGTGTGGGTTGGGTTGGTGGGGGTCTCTCTTTATCTTGCCTCTCTCCTTGTCAGCCGATGCTGAGCAGAGAGCATGTGGCTCTGAGTGGCGGATTAGGAGGCGGACCCATCCCAAACCCAGCCTCAACACTTCCACAGCTCAGCCTCCTCCTGGAGCAGTCGGTACAGTAAAAGGGTGACGCAGATCCCCCCCACCACCACCACACACACACACACACACACACACACACACACACACACACACACACACACTCTTTGCAGAGAAAGGGAACTGGGAGGCATACAGCTTTTTGTTCTCTCTCCCACTCCCTCCACAGGCTGGAAGGAGAAGAGCCCAACCCTCATGGCACACGAACGCACTCCCAGCCGAGCAGGAACAAGACGGAGGGTGGGGGGTGGGGGTTAAGGGGGGCGAGGGTGGAGTGGGCTGTGGGTGGAGGAGACGTGAGGGCCGGAGAGATGTGTGAAGATTTGCATGACAGACAAAAGATGCCAGACAGCTGCAGGCTGATTCTAGTGTGGATTGGCATTTTATAGGAATGCCCATTAACAATGTAGCTTTCATGGTCACTTTAAAGAAGCTGCTGTTATTTGAAACTGGGCAAGTGTGCTCGTAATAATATCTGTTCATAAATGCACATAGAAAAAGCATGACTGAAACCTGAGATCTCTGTAGCTGAACAACTTTAGGTTTTCTTTAGCTTCCTCAAACATCTGAATTTGATAGCATTCTTATTTGCCATTTGAGTTTTCCATATTTTACGCGTGTGTTTATTGTTTTTAAGTTGATTTGGCTGAAAAATGTGTTGATAATGCATGTGTGCTGATTTATATAAAATACACTTTGTGGTGTCGCGTAGCTTTTCCTGGAGCACGTCCCAGAGCACGGTTATGTCCAGCTCATTCCCAGAATGTGCCAGAATTCCACCTCATTTTCACGGACAGTGTACTTCTATTTGGTAGAGGCCAAACATCCCTGTTTATGTCGTCACAGTTTTGTTTGTTTGTTTGCTTTTTTGCAAAAACATTCCAGGTCAGATTAATAGTACCTCATCTACATAGTAACTCATCTGGGTGCACTGAATACTCAAAGACAGAAAGATTCACTGAAATCCTCGTAACTTCTTCCAAACTATTCCTGCTGTAGGCTTAAGCTGTAAACTGCATCAAGGAAAATGAAAGTGCAGATTCCACCAGAGATGTGGTTTCAAGCAGAGCGAAGCACTGGTGGTTGTTGAAGAACCAGATCCAGCAGGCTGCTGAGGGCTGGGCCTCTCTGTGCAGACAGAAGGAGCAGAGCCTCATTCGTTCTTCTGCTGGGACGCGCTCGAAGTTATCTGCCTCCTTCAAAAGAACAATGGGGACATTTGGAGCACCAAATCCCTCCTGTCTGGCCAGGAGGGGGGTCCCTGTCCCTTTGTCTCACTGGAGACGAGCTCTGTAACCAATTAGCGTTTTATTGGCCCAGCAGAAAGCAGGAGCCTGTGTTGTATGTGGCCTCCTAAGGGCCGCGCTACAGGGTGCTTCGCCTTTTCCTCTCGCAATCCTCTCTACGTCCATTCAGTGAAGATACACTTTCTGTCTAAAGCTCATTATAGGCAAAGAGAGGATATTGTCATTGGGCAAAAAGGGACCTTAAAAAAAGTAAAAAAAAAAAAAAGGACCTCATCAAGCTGCTTTACTTTTAACCTCCAACTGAAGACGTGCACAAGATTCTTGTATAATGTATGTAGTGTTAATGCAAACAGACTTTTAAACATATTTTTATGTTCAAAGCATAAATTAGGAAAGTTGGATTTGACCTTAGTGTTCAAGTTGTGTTTTGTTTTTGCTGCTGCTGTTGGTTTTGTTGGTTTTTTATGGCTTCTGCCAGTTGCCATCATTACTGCCCTCGTCAATTGACATGTAACTGCAGACCCTCCATGCACATCACATTACGAACACATTATGTGCATCACTTCATATGCATTAAACACATTTATGCTTTCCTGAGACTCTTAAGCAGGTGCAATTATTGAGATCTCCAGTAGCAACAGGAGCAGAAAAAAAAAAACTTACTTTCTTGCTAATGTAGAAAAATATAAAGATTTAAATATTTTTCTGATTTTATTTTTTATTTATCTTTTTTTTTTTTTTGCATTCCATAATTGTTTTCAGGAGTGTTTTCCACTGCTAGTGTCTTTATTCCTTGTCTAATGTCAGATTTGTTTGTTTTCTCTTTTTCCGGTTGGCTGTTTGCTGTGTCCATGATGTGTAAAGGTAAGACAGTTTTGTCCTTCACTCCCAAACAAACTACCTCTCAGCCTCATTTTGTATTTTGGAATTTTTTTTTCTAAGCACACTTGAGATCTATCACCTTTTTTTCTGATCAATATATATATATATATATATAGATAGATAGATAGATAGATAGATAGATAGATAGATAGATAGATAGATAGATAGATA
>JAOYMR010000024.1:6851501-6869298 GCA_025802075.1 Tenebrosternarchus preto
TAGATAGATAGATAGATAGATAGATAGATAGATAGATAGATAGATAGATAGATAGATAGATAGATAGATAGATTTTTACAAACTGTTTTAAGAATGATACCATAAAATGTGCTCATCTGGTTTACGTTCAGTACAGTACTCTTTTGTGTCCCAAATATTTCGGCTGTGTTTATTTATTTGGCTGTTGACTCGTTGCTGAGGCTGTGCAATCCAAGGAAGGGTTGTGTCATAGTCCTCCTCTACTCTTCTGGTCTATGGGTGCTCTGTTTCCTGAGGAATGGTGATGGGACCCCTGTAACTCCTCTCTTAGAGAGGGAACGATCGGTGCACCTGAAGTGGTCCAGTGGGGTTTTGGTACAGAAGAGTGGAGGGAAGGTCATCTCTCCTTCAAACCCTTCTGTAAGTTGCATTGTCCGAGGAGACGTGCACCAATTGTCTGCTGGTTCACAGGTTCCTTATACCTGGGGAAAGTGTCAGCGTAGGTCTGTTTTCCAGCTCCAAGCCCCTCTTACACGCACCTGAACAGCAGTGCAACGATACGTCTCGCAGACCGACTGCGGGTGTTCACACGGGCATGTATGTTTACGCATCGAGTAGAAAGTATTTTCTGTTAGTTTTCTGCTGTGCCGGGCGGGCGGAGATATAGCCAATCTGGTTCCCCGTTTGCGAGTCGTGGTTTTCATTTGATGCCTCTTTCTCTGCCCCTCCATCAGTGTGCTTCAGTGTTTTCCATGCTAGACCAGTCCATGGAAATTAGCGAGGCGATCAGGGAAAGCCCGGTCGAGCCCGTGCTCGCCTGGTGGCCCCGGTGACCACGCCGGCGGCCCCCATGGAACTCACTGGTGCCATAGTTTTAAACAGAGCGGGGCTTGGCTAAATCGCCTGGCTGCATGCAATTTTCCCTCCGTGTTTCTAGTCTTCCTTTGCTCCATTTACCTTTCTTTTGCCTCTCTTTCTCTTTTGTTCACCATGAAATGAAGATGAAGGACTTTGCCGGTGTGACCCTTTTGCTCTCTTCAGTGTGCGATTACTCGCATGCATGTAAACTGCAGCAGTTGTAGCTTGAGTGATACTTTCTAGCGGATGTGACAGGATTAGGCCTTTTCCATTCAAATGGCTCTCTTCATTTAGCCATTAGTGAATTTATGTTAAATCATCTGCTGGAGAATAATTATTAATTCATCACAAAGGTGTTCAGTGGGGTGGAGGTCAGGACACTGTGTGGGCCAGTTGTGTTCTTCCACACCAGACTCCAGTAAGGCCTTTATGGCCTTTGCTTCATGCACTGGGGCACAGTCATGCTGGAACAGTAAAGGTCCTTCTCCAAACTGTTCCCACAAAGTTGGAAGCATAAAATTGTCCAAATTGTCTTGGTATGCTGAAGATTTCCCTTCACTAGAACCAAGGGGCCTGGACCAATCTATGAAAACCAATCCTTCTCATTATCCTAGCATTATCCCTCCTTCACCAAACTTTACAGCTGGCACAGTGCAGTCAGGCGAGTAACGTCCTCCTGGCATTTGCCTAACCCAGACTCGTCCATCTGACTGCCAAACAGAGAAGCGTGATTCGTCCCTCCAAGGAAAACGTTTCCACTGCTCCAGAGTCCAGTGACAGCGTGCTTTACACCACTCCATCCGACGCTTGTCATCGTGCTTGGTGATGTAATGCTTGCATACAGTTGCTTGGCCATGGAAACCCATGCCATGAGGCTCCCGGCGCGCAGTTTTTGTGCTGACGTTAATGCCAGAGGAGGTATGGAACTCTGCAGTTATTGAGTCAGCAGAGCGTAAGCTCTTTGGCACTCAACAACCCCGTTCTGCAACTTTACGTGGTCTGGCACTTTCATGGCTGAGGTGTCGTGGTTCATGAATGCTTCTGTCTTTTCAATAATACCGCTCACACTTGATCGCAGAACATCTAGAAGGGAAGAAATTTCACAAACGAACTTGTTGCAACGGGGGCATCCTATTACAGTACCGTGCTTGAATTCAGTGAGCATTTCAGAACGCCCAATTCTTCCACATTTATAATGTTTGAAAAGACAAACTGCAAGGCTAGATGCCTGATTTTATACACTTTTGGCAATAGGACTGAATGAAACACCTGAATTCAGATCAAATGGGTATGTTCCAATGTTTTCCATTCAGTGTAAGTATGGATGTGCTGCAGGAATGCCTCTTATCCTAGTCACAACCCAGAAACGTGAGTGTGTTGTATACTGTGTCTGAGTGGCATGTGCTGTTGGCTGCTTTGTCATGACGATCTGCACAATGGATGTGTCAGAGCGTTGAATCCGGACCTGGTGAAGGCCAGTTAGGTCATTAATGGATCTGCTGAAATATTCATAGACTCTGAATGGGTTTGGATTCTGTTCACTTTACTCTACTTTTAGTGCCTATGAGGATGTCGTTAACCTATTTATCATAAATGCTGATCGTGTTATTTTATTTGCAACTATTAGGGAAGTATTCATCAAACCAGACTTGAGTCAAAAGTAAAAGTGTTGTAACCAAATACCAAATTCCAGCTTCAAGTACCTTGTTGCAAACCAGCGCAACCAGGCTTTTGGTGTGTTTGTGTTTCATGTAGGACTTTTTTTTCTTTAAAATCCCCCCTAACTCAAACACCAAGATGTGCCCTGGCCAGTGTCCTCCCCTCATTCCCTTGTGTGACGTGAGAGCTCAGGGAAACACTGCCACGCCTGTCATCAGCCTCACTCAGTGAGGCCATCTTCTGTTGTATGGAGATTTAAAGCCATCTCTCACGTCATCTCCACCCCTCTCTCGTCTCCCATACTCACAAGGGCGTTCCTCTCTCGGGTTCAGGCCCAGGCTGTGGAGGACAGCTGTGCTGAAGGGGCACAGAGCGCAGCCCACTGGACCAAGCCGCACCCCTCAGAGCCTGTGAACGGCCCGTTGCCTTCAGACGGACCCTGGCTTCCTGGGGCCGCGAGCTGACCCCAGGTGGGTTCCCGTCATCTAGACCTGCTGGACGTTGGCAGAGCTTTAACCTTCTCTTCTCTTTGTGGTTTCTGCTAGTCTTCCTTTGTTGGCACAGCTCCACGGGACGCTGTGTGCCGCTCGACGGCAGGAGTGGGGCGCCGGGGGCCTGAGATGGCTGCCCTGTGGTCGTATCAGGGGCCGGTGGGCTGGTTGCTAAGCTGCACAGGCACTCATCTGGAACCGGCAACACTCAACAGATGCTTCCGCCGATTCCCTTGTCTCCAATGCCAAAGGCACACACATGTACACACACACACACACACACACACACACACACACTATGCTCAGCCCTGCTGAAGGGCATTCATAGCTTTTCATTTTGAGGTGCCCAGCTGTTTGGAAAGGCCCCTCCCCTCCCCATCCTCTTTGTGCCTCTGTAGACTGCAGTCTGGGCTTCACTAATTGTTTAACCAGTATGTGCAGAATCATAGGCTGTCCTGGGGCCCATTTAGTTGGTTTTGTCACAAATCCTCCCTTTGAAAATCATGTCGACAGCTACAAAATAACAGGTTGGGGGATTGTGTATACCTGAGATACTAGTTTAGTTTCAAAGCTGTATGGCTTAAGCATAAGGTCAGTATTGCAAAGGCGAATCTGTTTTTGGGGAGGTGGGACTTGTGGTTTGTCTATATTTTTTTCTTTGCCATTTAGGGACTTTTCATTTGTTAACAAAGTTTTACGGGTGTTGATGAATTTCAGCATAATGTTAAAATTGACTGTTTTATGTTGAACAATAAAATTATGATTAACAGTAGAAGCATCAGCGAGGCATGATTACAATTATTTTTTTTTTAGATGATTTTTTGGGGGCAGGACAAGGCTGCTCCTGTTTAAATGTAATTGCTTTAAAATTGGCATTCAGAACATTCAAAACACATTAACATTCACTGAGGGACAGATGCGGGCACCTGTGCTTAAGAAACCCTTTGAAGCTGGGCAGTGCTCCCAGCCATGTTTAATACCCCCAGCCCTGTGCACTGATACCCCCCCTCACCCCCCAGCTACCCCCCTCCCTCCACCGTGCTGCTCAGGTTCATGCTCTGGTATGAGCGTTTACTTATCTCCGCTCTCCCAGTCTTTGTGCTCGACCGGGGGCCTGCCTGCCATCCAGGGTTCCCTCACATGGTTGCTGAGAACAGGAGTTTTTGTGCAGGTCCGTGTCAGCGCTAAGCTTGCAGAGCAGAGGATTGGGAAAGTGTGGTGATGCTCTCCTTCTGTGTTCGACCCAGCAAAGACACGAGCGAAAACTACAGACCTGGAGGCCCTGTAAAATTACAGACCTAGGGGTTATAACACTACAGACCTGGGGGCTTGAAAATGACAGACCTGGGGGCTCGAAAGCTTCGAGTGACCCATAAGGGTGCTGGACCAGCTTCTTCTGCCTTCATCAGCTGGTCACAGATCACCTTTCATCACGTCTCAAGGGCTTCCTCCAGCAACATTGGAGCTAGATCTCTCTCTCTCTCTCTCTCTCTCTCTGTCTCTCTCTCTGTCTCTCTCTCTCTCTTTCTTTCTGTCTCTCTTTCTCTCTGTCAGTGAGTTAATCGTCCCAAACGCTGTCTGTGGGTGAGTCTGTCTGCGGGATTTGCATGAAATTTTAATGAGCGATTGGATTAACAGGGCCGGGGCTGGACTGGGAGCAGGCTGTGGTCTGTAATCCCAGATGTGGTGGTCCCATGATAAGTGCACACACTTGCCCAGTGTGATCAGACCACAGCACGGCCAAGAGCTGCAGTGTCGGTACCCGGATATGCTTCACTAAACTCCACCTGATTGGCCCGAACAAGCCAGACCGCTTGCCTATTGGCCTGTTTGAAACAACTGAAAACCATTTTAGTGTTTCAGTGCGATCAAAAATAGTGGAGTCTGTAATGGGATCATTTCTATTTTAGTTGTAGGTTTTGATGCACAATGAATGCTGCAAGTTCAATTTTGTCCTCTGCTGTAAAAGCCTTTTTCCCTTGCAGTGAGTTTGGAATATATAAAAAAAAAAAATCCGAAAATTTTTCATTTTGGGAGATGTCAGCCATACTTAATGTGAGCCATACGACTTTGCTGTAAAACACAATTACTAAAACAATAAGGAAAATCATTTTAGAATGATCCATGAGTACTTTTTTAGTCTCAGTTTATGTAACATATGTAATTCACTTTAAAACATAACACTACAGATTTTCAGAAATGCTAAACAAAGGGTATTGTATATTACAATAATGCATGATTTAACATAAACTTGGTTTGAGACTTAATGATTGATTGATTACCCAAAATGTACAAGAAAAGTAGAAGAAAAGTGTGTGTGTGTGTGTGTGTATTCCATAATGTGTCTGATCTTGTAAATCAGTGTGATCATTCTAGACTTGTGTGCTGATGAAAGGAAGATAAACATGTCCAATGTCTGGAACAAGAATAAAGCTCAGTGTATTTATCTACTGTTTTCAATTAGACTTGTTTTAGATAGAAACCACCTAGCATTCCCGAGTCAAAAACCTTCTTGGCCTGTTCATGAATTATACAAATGGTTTCCATTTTTCTTAATTTGCTCTATGCTAATGTTTGTTGAATTTTTTTTTAAAGACAGAGAAAAAAAAAAGCTCTCTACAGTATGCAAGCCCTGCATGGGAAACTCCTTGCCGTTCTCTCAGGGAAGTTTTATTGTTGTCCAGCCTCTTTGATTTTTCTTCCATGTCCAGTACTGACAGGCTGCCACCTCAGGGGTTATGTGAATAAAGTGGTGGTGTACTCAAGCAGAACAAATCCCTCACGCCTGCTGTTTGGAAGGGCTTCTCTCCCCTCTGAGTTCTGTAGTTCAGGACACTTCAGAGGTAACCTGACCACCATCCATATTCACACTGAGAGAAACATTAAAAAATGTATCAATATTTTTGTGCTACGCCTTTCTGGATGTAAACATTTTTTTTGCAACCATTTATAATTGCAGACAGTTTTATCCATAAGAAAGTTGCGCTATATTATCTTCGCGCTTATATATGCAAAAACTCCATTTATTATATGTAAAAACTCCATTACAATTTAAAATGCTTAAAATTATTTTTATTGGCACCATGGTGATAAGAGTGACAACAGTGACCTTTTGGTAGAGAAGCAAACGTGACCATGTTTTTATTTGAAATTTAATAAAGCTCACAGCACGTGTCTGGCAGTACACAACTTCATGGCTATTTTTCACCTTTTCTTGCAATTTGTCCCTCCGAGCAGCGCAGATAAGACTGAGTTACTGGTGCAGGTTTGGTGTGAAGCCACACATCTTTTAGGTTTTCCTCGTGCTTTAAGGAGTCCGTCTTGGCGCAGGCAGGAGCGTGGGGTGCGATGACTCGGCATTTCTGAGACAGGGCTGCGGGGAGCAGCACTCTGTGTCCCGCAGCCCGGCGGGACGTTCACGAGACCCGGCTTGTTTCGGCAGCCATTCCACTGGCAACGTTTCTCCACGCAGAGGTCAGATGGACGTTTTGAAAGCCTGCTGGGTTAACAGTCATAAACGGAAATGACTCAAATTTATTTAACAGAATTGAGAATCGTCTCATATTTTTTTTGATATATTTATAATTTTGCATTTTACATTGATTTTGATAGAGTATCTGTGTATAGTTTATTTTTATTATTATTTACTTGGCTTGGTGTAAGCTCTAAACAAAAAATTATTGTAATTATTATAACGTGCATTGATACATCTAGGGAAACTAGGGAAAAATTTTCTTACTAATTAAACTGCAACTGTGACCGTATCTCAGCTACCTGAAAAATATGTAAAAACATGAAACCCATAATCAGTACATTTATTTTGGATTTTTTTGGTCATGAGATGTTTTCTCTGCATCAAGGGAGATGTTGAAAACATGTTTTAATTTAATATATGGTAGTGACATCTTGAATGTGCAACCAAACTGCAAAATTTATGTTTCATCGATTTTTGATGAGCCCTGGCAGATTTACCCAGAGGTCAGAGGTCAGTGCCTCTACCTGTCTGAATAAGGAAGAACAGTGCAGTTCAGGAAGACCAGTGCGTCCTGGGACCTTGTCGACCTTTAGCGCACTCCGTAGCAACCAGGCTACGAATGCCATCTGCCAAGATGGTGGAAAATCCTTTGCGCGTAAAATGATCCGGGCCTGTTTGTAGATTTAGTCCATTATCCATCGCACATGTAAAAACATTAGTGAAACCCAAGCAGAACTTCAAAAATGTGTGAGGATTGTCTACATTGTGCTGGTTTATGGCTCGTTTCGATATGCTCTGGAAGGGGATATGGCTTTTGGTGAAGTCGACGCTTGGACAGGCCCAAATAAACAGCACACCTCCGCTGTTTGGGTTTCTGTTAAATACCCTCTTGTATGTCATAGGCTGGCGAGGTGTTACAGGAATCGAATTTCAGCCTCTGAAGTGCTACAAATCAATGCCATTGACCCATGACTCTTTACAGTCCACTGAGATGCAGTGATAGACACGTCTTTACTGAGTGTCTCTTTTGATCAACCCGAGAGCTGCCAAGTGTCTCCGCTCGTCTGTGCCCGTACGGTGTGGTCCGCTGTAAGTGTGATTCACCTACCTCGTCTGTGCCCGTATGGTGTGGTCCGTTGTAAGTGTGATTTACCCAGCTCTCCCCATTCGTGATTAAGGAGGCTCCTATAGTTTGCTCTGCTTCTTCACAAAACTTCTTTTGGCATGAGGAGTGAAATATTGATTTTTTTTTTCTTTGCCCCCTTTTCCAAGAGAGTAAAATTGAAATGCTCTCACACATGGAACAGCTAAAATATTCATGACCTTGGGCTTGTCTCCACCACATCTCCACCACACCCGAGGCCTGATTCCGCTGTACTCGCTGAGGAGGGCAAACCTCTGAACACTGGATTTGTCTTGCAGAGAGCTTGACTTTTGACAGGTCTCGAGACCTTCAGGCCAAGGAGCACGTGTCACCGACGATGTGCTTGAAAGCGAGAGAGTAAAGCTGTGTGGTTATGTGGAAGCCCTTTTACTGAAATTAAACGTTGTGTCAAAGAAGCGGAGACGGATTTTTGCTTCAACCTTGTCCACGGTCAGTTCCTCAGACTCCCGCAGAGAAAAGCACACAGAGAAAGTTTTGGCAAAACTGTTTCCTTTGTCTAATGTGTGTCAGTGTCTGGGTGTGGAATGGACCTTAATCAGGACCGAGTGACATTTTCGTTAATGTGTTTCTTTCTTTTTGGCGGATCGATTCTCCCCGCTTCAGAATTGACAGATGCTGGCTGTATGTGGGCTGAAAAACCAATAGGACTATATCACTTGCTAGTGTCAGCACATAGCTAAACCCTTTACACTTGACTAACATCATTCTTTTGGTGTTTTCTGCTGTAGTTTTTACGAGCCTCCCCAAACCCATTCAGAACCTCCTCACCATTCACCATGACGCGGTGAAACAGAACAGAACGAGAGCTGGAACGCTGCACTTATTGGCCTTTCATTTATTTATGCACACAAATGGAGGTGGTGGGGGGGGAGGAGGAGGAGGAGGAGGAGGAGGGCACCTCCCGCAGCAGTGAAAAGAGCCCAGAAGTGAATCTGAACTGTGGCTTTAGCGAGCTGGAGTGGGAGGGCAGTGCGGAGGAGGTGGAGGCGGGGCCCCTGCCCGCCCCTGCTGCGCACTGAGAATGTGAAAGGCATTTGTCCTCCCGATAAACTCCGCCCCCCTCCTTCCTCTTCCCCACCGCGACCCCACCTCTGTGTGAGAGCGACGGAGGCATCCGGGCCGACTCCGTGCGATCGATTGGTCACGGCCATGCGGTGGGTTAAACAGCAGCGAAAGGCCCCCCCGAAGCCCCTCCTCCCTCCTCCCCTTCAGCAGATGTCTGGGAACAGAGGTAGCCCTGCATGCCCTAATGCACCCACGGGGATAAACGAGCCACTGTCAGGCTCGGAGAGCCACTGCTGAGAAACGGGAGCCCTCAAGGCCCGGAGGAGCCCGATGGTCTTGAGCCGGAGAGAGTCATGGGTCCATCCTCGGCTCCGGTTCCTGGGACTCGCTTTATGACTGAGATCCTCACCTCTAATTGACATCCTCATTTGCTTAACGAGGACTCTCCCAGTCACATGCCGCCCGTGTGAAACGCCAACACAACATTATTAAGCAGAGGCTTGTAATTGTGTTCTGGGACCAACAATTTGTGGAAATTTAATGAGACCCAAGAAATCACTGTTGTTCAAATACTGTTATGCCATACAAGATTGTTAGGCAGAGCTCTGTAGGAGCTTCATATATAGTTTCTTGAAGAGTGTAATGAGCAAAGAGTTACTTTTGACTTAAGATACATGTTCTAGTTAGAGTGTAACTTTATTCCTAATATTTTCATGTTTTGTGTGTCCTTGGATAAAAATCTTTGTTTTCCAAGCAAGAGAGACCTCAGTTTTTGTACATAACAGTGTTAAAACTTTATTTCTCGCAGTATTTATTTGACTGTAAATAACTAAACCACAGTAGTGAGGGTTTGATGCTCTCAGAGTTGCTTTGCGAGTTGCATGTGAGGTGAAGACACTGAAACGCAGATGACGTTGACGGTGACCTACTGCCGTGTTTCCCTCAGTTCACAGTTGAAACCGGTTTCGGTTTGACTTTCCCCTGAGCTAGGTTTGGATTTCGGCAGCAACGTTCCTCGTGTCTCAGCATCTGTAACACCTAATTACCCAGCATGGCCGTCAACTCCGCCGCTGGTCCTCATTCAGAGCTGTGTTTCAGCACGTTATTAGCTGTGGTTCTGGACTCGATTCATACTGTCAGTCCAATCATTAAAAAAAAAAAAGCCCAAAATTAAACGAACTGCACTGGAGATTTTGCAGCTGCACTTGTGAGCAAAGATATGAAGGAAACAGGAGTGACGTGAAAGGGAAAAAAAAACAAAAAAAAAACGTATGTATAGGACTCTAATTGTGAAGTGATACAAAGTGACAGGGCAAAGTGTAAATCATTCATTCTGCTCACACTCTGTTGGCGCACAACAGCATCTTTGACAGAGAGCAGTAATGGGGAAAACCTGGTTGTGGTTAATGCCGCTCACCCCCACCCACACCCCCACCCACACCCCCCCCCACCCTCAGTCGTTCCCCATACACCCCCAGCCTCCAACATGCATGTAATTTCCAACAATTTAGCGTCCGCTTTCACTGGGGACAGGCTTTATGAAACCTGAAGCCGTGGTGAAATGGTGTCTGGTGGGGGGAGGGGGGGTGTGTCCAAGGGGCAGGATGGGGGCGTGGTCTCTGGGTCGGCGCCGGAGTTAGCATGGCAGCGAGCCCAGCCCCCTGCATGCACGGCAATTAAACACTTCTCCCGTTACTGGAACGGAGTGGTCTGTCATCAAGTCTGGGGCGTTTTATATACTGTGCATATGCCTTAATTGTAAATGACGCCTTTGGTGAAATAAACCCGTGATCTGTGATGGCAAGGTGAGGCTCACAGGTCTGTGGGGGGGATTTGGGGTCACTCGTAGACCTGGCGATGGGCCAACTTGCTTCTCAGTTGGCGCAGGGGGGGGATTGGGTACCCAGGCTTAAGGTTGCAGGCTAGGTCTGTTACCATGGCAGCATTGTGGAGTCTGTAATGTCAGTGACCTCCTTCAATCCCTCACCCCTTGAATGCCAAGTCTTCTCCCAGCAGGTGAAGGTTCATCATTAACAGCAGGACAATTAATTATCAGGCACACAAAAGGCGTACCCTGGACACTTCAGGGCCCCAGTAGACCTCTGGTCCTGTGGTATCTTGTAAATCATGTGGCTGTTTGGGTCAACACCACAATATGTTTTTCTTTTTTTTCACTTTGGTCTCCAGTTAGTTGTGAATCCACTGTGTTGTGATTCATATTAAGACAGGTGCCTTTTAGTAGCTTTTAATAGAAGTTATATGTTTTCTCACTAAACATGTTTCCCCTGAATAGCCCTGCAAGTTCCAGAGCATCAGATGAGATCCAATTGGTTTTGGCATAGAAGACATGTGTGGTAGTGGCCTGGAGACTGGTCCTGGTTTCTGCGCAGGGAATGTTCCAGATGGGCTGAATGTGCGTGCATACGACGTTCATCTCCAGCAGGGCTCTGCAGCGCTGCACGTTTACAGAGAACGTCCCGTCAGCCTCCGAAAAACAGCTGTCGCGTCAGGACTGTAATTCTTCAGCTAACGCGCGTTCGCTCAGCCACGCAGGCGCGCCGACTCACGTGAGGTGCGTGAGAACGCGCCGAACGTCGGCTCTGTGGCGGGCAGGGCAGATGGCGACAGGCAGCGTGTCACCAGGCACTTGAGGGGGCGCCAGCAACACGAGCGGCAGCAGTTGGAGGCCCCCGACAGGCAGATGGAGCTTTCACGCGGGGGGAAGCTCCAGCCGGGGCTCCCTGGGCCGCCCGGGTGAGCGGGGAGTCAATCCTTTGACCCGCAACCCGAGGAGCCGCTAGGAGCGGGCGGGGAGGTGCGGGGAGGCACAGGGGCTGGGCCGCACGGCCGTCTCTCTTCTTACCATGGTGGTAAGATGGAGGTGGAGGCCACTGCTCTCCCCTGAAGGCCGTTAACCACGTATCAGACCAGAGCAGAGCTGCTTCAGTCTTTCTTCGTTACCAGATGGCTGCAGTGATTCCCCAGCAGCCGAAGCGTCTCTTTGCCAGACAGGCGCACTGGGCTCCTCCCTGCTGGACTTCAGTCCCTACTTTCTGCAGGGCTGGTTTTTTTTTGTTGTTGTAGGTTTTTTTTTGTGGATAAGGCAGTAAAAGCATTTTATGCGCATGCTGTGGTTGCTCAAGATCTTTCTACATGTGTGTGTGTGTGTGTGTGTGTGTGTGTGTGTTTCTGTGTGTGTACAAGCAGCTTCTCCTTGGTTAGATCTGGTTGGGAGAAGTGTATTGACGTTTTTTGGGGGCCCATGGGAGGTGGCAGCGTGGGGATTGTGGAGCTCACGTTTCAGCCTTCTCTACTTTCATCTTGAGCGGGTGGAGAAACCCGGCGAGGACGAGTTGCACACAAACAGAATTTGGCAAAGGGGCCCTGTCACTCAGTAGGAATCTTTGTGCACGCATATGTGTATGCGTGTGTGTTGTGTGACTGTCTTTCCCTTTATTAATCTGTGCTACAATCACACTTGTTATTTTTGTGCTTTACTTTTAACTTGATTTTCTAACTGTAGGGAGTTGCGATTAGGCTGAAGACTGACCTAATTCCTGTTAGCTGATTCACTCAGACCTAAAGGAAAACCTTGTATGAAACAGGCTGGAGATGAAAGGGAACAGCCTGCATAGCATGTTCTTTGAATGGATTTTAGAAAGGACATTTTTTGTAACATTTTTTGTAAATAAACAAATGTTACCCAATTGCTGCCCAGGTTTCACAAACTACAAATCCACAGCGATTAATGAAATATCACAAACTGTTTGGTTAACAGCAACTGCTTAGACTAGAAACTAAAGCTCATGTGATTGAATATCTGAATATACGGTCCACCTTCGTTGCCCAGTATAGCATCTTTAGTGGAATAGACTGGAGTAAAAGAATTTTTATTTATTTATTTATTTTTTTTAATTATTATTTTCTCTCAACATCTCATATTGGATGATAATAACAGCTACACGTTAAGTGTTGACACCAGTAACTCTGCAAGGTTAGTAACTTATATGCTATTGCAAGAATTAACAATTTATTCTGCAGTATTTTTTTAGTGAACGTATACACACACAGATGGGTTGGTGTTTTTGAATAGCCACCCCCTCCCCACACACTTGAACACGATTCCCATCAATTCCCTCATCAGCTTGTTGAAGGAATACAATAACGAGGGCCACATCCGCGTTAGCGCCTGGCTGACGAGTGGGAGCGTTCGGATGGTGTGCCCGTCTGATGGGCGTGCAGGTGGTGGAGGGACACGCTGCACGCTCCGTGCCAGCGACCGTTCTGTCGTGCGTCAGTCCCACCGCGGCCGTTCGGGCCCTGACGATGCCATGCTGCCTCCGGTTACCAGGACGATCTGGACTCAGCACAGGTTAACCCAGCTTTGGCTTCACACACATGGATCAAACACGCAGCTTGGAAAACTGTTGTAAAAAAAAAAAAAAAAGGTTCATTTTGCGTGGTATTAATTTTGTGTGTGTCTGTGTGTGTGTGTGTGTGTGTGTGTGTGTGTGTGTGTGTGTGTGTGTGTGTGTGTGTGTGTGTGTGTGTGTGTGCATACATTTGTCATATAAAAAAACATGCATCTCACTCTTATTGCTTCAAAAGAAAAACATCATGCACACTAACAGTTTGTTATAAACGATGAACCTGACTGATATTCAGCTCTCATTCAGTTATTTCAGTTATGTCTCATTCAGATATTCAGTTATTTTAAATTGACCTATTTTTATACGATGATGAATGTGAATGTTTTGTTAAAACATTATATAAAAATATATATAATTTATATTTATTTATTCTTATTTATTCTTATCATATATATATATGATAAGAATAGTTTGAGGTGAAAAATAATAACAATAATGTAATGGTTAAAAAAGTGTTTTTTCTCCACCTGAACTGTACCAGAAGGTGCCCTGTTGTACAGTTTAACCGAGTCGGGCGCTAACTGCTCATGTACTCTTGTACATTGAAATGTACATTTGAAATTAGAGCTTTTAAAATATGAACTTTTGCTCGTGAAGGCTAACAATGTGTGGCGCTTAGACTCATTGGCAGAAGTTTCTCAGTGACTCCCCTGTTCATCGCCAGGCAGAACAGAGCAACCTGACATTTGAGTCCTTATTCTGTTTCCGTGGAGATGGCTGCCCTTGTCAGGATTTGAACGGTCTCTTTCACTCCCTGCATCAGCGCTGACTGCTTCCGTGCTACTAAGTTTAGAAGATATTCGGTTTGGGTAGATTTTACTAATAAGCTCTCCTGTGGTGAGCTCTGTGTAGTAAGTGAGGCCTTTGCCCTTGAGCAGGAGTGGGTGACGGTGCCCACAAAGAGGACCGGAGTGTCTGCAGGTGTTCATCCCAGACAAACGCAGCTAATGAGTGGCTTGAAGACTGAAACCAGCTGAAGTCGTGCTCTTGCTTGGTTAGAAAGAAGATCCCGCAGCCATACAGGCCCGTGTGGATAAGTTTGCCTGTCCTGCACCACAGTGAGACTAAGGGGTTAAAGAGCATCACAGCATCACTAATTACAGTGTTACCCTGCCATGTGGTCGGCCCTGTTTCTATAAACACACATACAGTATAGTAAAACTTGAGAACTTGTGGGGAATCATTAAAGCTGCATCACAGGAAATGTGGAAGAATGAAATGAATTCTGTGTGTGTACCAGCAAGCAATGTGTAAACATATGGTAATCAAAAGAAAAGTCTGCAATATTTACTTTTCTCATATCCAGTAAACCAGGATCTCATCTTCATTTACCAGCCTGCAATTTCATGATGGGTGGGAGATATATATATATATATATATATATATATATATATATATTGGTCATTTTAGTTGTTTATACTGTTTATATCATGTTGTGGGTTTTTCACATGGAGCTTCAGAGAGGAATTATCCTCCATTATGAGCCTTTGATATTGACGTTAATATGAGTGCATGTTATTTTCATATGTATCTCATAAGATATGCAGTGTGATTTGATTTGGATTATTTCCTTTTGCTTGGAGAACAACTCCTCCAGAACTTGTGCCCACACGAGCACATACACTAGACCCCTCCAGAGAGAGTTCTATCAGAAAGAGATGAAACTAAACCAATTATCATCATGTGTCCATTTCTGTTATTGCCTGTTATATTTCATCGGAGACTTGGGGGGGGGGGGGATGCTCTGGGGGGTCTCTGCATTTCTCAGAGGTGTTTCTCCTTCAGAGGTCGGGGGATACCACACAGGAATAGGCTTCAGGCCGTTTGGAGGGCCGCAAGGCTCGGCCCTGTTGGCTGATTGGTGCCCCCTGGAGGAGTAACGGAGCAGGGCCGCGCTGGGGCCCGCTTCCATGGCTTCTGCTCAGGGACACAGCAGGCCATTTCAGGAACCTGATGTTCCACTAATTGGCCACGTGTGAGTTCAGTGTGTCGGCCCAGGATGAACGCCTGAGCGATCAGAGAAGGTCTGGCGTTAGAAGGAAGCGCCAGGTGTAGCCTGTGCGGGTAGCCTAGATCCGCACCTGTTTGAAGAAGATCAAGTTTTTCTGTAAGGTTGACCCCAGTAGCCACCTGTGGAACACTGCTCGTTGCCACGGTGAGGGACCGCTTCAGGGTCCTCGAATTTACAAAGCCAGTCCCTTTTTTCTGAGGAGAAGGGATTTCCAGACAACCCTGAATTTATTATTTTTTTGTGGGATGCTTCTGGAAGATTGTGGCCCATTTTCATAAGCCTTTTTAGTGAAAATGTAAATTGAGAGGAATGGAAGAGCTGAAAGCAGCCCCCTGCCCACCTCTCCGGTTCTCCATCTCTGCGCTTGTCAAAAACTGTGACAGGCCAAGGGTGTTTCTGCCAAGAAAGGAATGCTTGTGGATTTATCTCTCGCCCACCTTTCGCCTCGGCCCGTTGGCACGACTCCAGCAGCAACCATGCACTCCCATGTCATTTCTGTTTGTTTACCTATTTCCACGTGTATCGGCTCGTCTTATTGGTTAACAGGGAGCTCCCCGCTGCTTCGGCGGTGTTTGCATTCAAAGTGCCGTTTGGCTTTTATCACCGTGGCTCTTTCATATATGCTCGAGCGTGGCACTCACTCCAGGTATATTAAAGGCCTCCCCCACCACCACGTCCTCTTTATGGCTTTTCAGACCAGAACAGAGTTGGCAGATGCGTGCCGTGAGGAATGGAAGTGAAGGAGGCTTACAAAGGAGCGTGCTTGCTATTAGTGAACTGAAAATCACGCCTCGCTCCTCCCCATTGCTGCTCAATCAGGAGCCTCTCCCTGGCACCGGGTTGTTGGGGGGTTTTTTGGTGCCAGGAGTTGCCATGGCAGCTAGGGATGGAATATGGCTATTTTTCTACCAGCAGAAGAATCAGCAATCATAGATAAAGTAGAGTGCTGGCCTTCAATTTGTAGTCATCCATGTGTTTATTAAATCCAGCCTTTCATATATATCACTAATGAGGAGACGATGTGTGCTGTAGTGACCTATGCAGACATGTTCATATATCCAGTCTGTTACTGACATCATGAGCTATAATGACCGAAAACTGTAAACAAATTGAGTGTTTGTGCTTCATGAATCTCCTGGTGTTTCTATCAGTTGGAAACAGTGATAATTGCCTGTAGAATGTGCATTGCCCATGTCCTGGTAGAGGAACTGTCTACATTTCTTTTCTGTTTGTGTTGTCTGTTGCTGTTTTGAAGGGGCAGGAGCCTCTATCTGTATCCATAGCCGGATACAGTTTGTCAAGTACTGCAGACATATATTCCAGAGCGCAATTCAAATCCAAAGTTACTTATTTTTAATAGAGGAAATGCTTATTCAGTGTGATGCAGGTTAAAGTTTATTCC
Source organism: Tenebrosternarchus preto (assembly GCA_025802075.1). Lineage (NCBI taxonomy): Eukaryota > Metazoa > Chordata > Actinopteri > Gymnotiformes > Apteronotidae > Tenebrosternarchus > Tenebrosternarchus preto. Next base: position 6,867,977 of record JAOYMR010000024.1, read on the forward strand.
TGTTATATTTCCTCAGAGTGTCTGACAAAATTCCATAGATTTCCAGGTTTGGCAGGATAATATGCTTTTTATCTTAACATAAGCATTTGGATTGTCTCATGAAAAGGGAGGGAGTCATGCAGGGGGAAATCACTATTTTTGGCGTCTGCCTAATGAGGTTTAATACCATTTAACCAGAGGAAAAAGAACATCTATTGCTGAGTGTTACAGGATGGGTCAAATTTCCATGTTGAGAAAAACTTCAGGCAGTAGCAGGGAGCGCTCAGTGTCCAAGCCGTGCTGACTGGGATCAACTGTTGACCGGACTGTGTTGAGCCCGTGTGGTGGATGCAGTGGCCCAGGCAGTGGGACACGTCCGGCCCTGTGTTCCTGCAGCATGAACCCCCCCCGTTCTTCAGGCCCAGCCTGCCCAGCCTCGCCACTAACCCCCCATCCCCCCCACCCCACCCCGGCTCCCTGCCCTCCCGGCCTCCCCTGTGGCGCTCGTCACCCAACAGCAACACGGCGCTCCTCCCTCTCTGCTCCAGCCACACCGTGTGCACATGCTCCAGACTCCTGGAGGCCAGGTTACAGATCAGGGATCTTGTCATTACTGTGGCATGGAGAGAGTCTTGCACTGCACCGTCCTCACCAGTGGAGCCCGTGAATGTTCACGTAAGGATGAAAGTATTATTTATGAACGTTGTATAAAGTCGTTATAAATAATGACACTGATGTGCTTCCAAGACACGTGTGATCGGGTGCAACAGTTCAGATGGTTACATTTAAATTAGTGGGTGGAGTTATGGAGATTTTTAGGAAAAAGGTCTCCAGCACTTGTGTGTTCTCAGGCCAGAAAGATTCAGATCCAGGTCCCTCTCACGTAGACCTGGCTTCTTGTTTTTTTTTTTTTTTGGATTGCAGGCCACTTAATAATATATATTGTGTTCTGAATGGGGGGAGGTTGTGTCTCTCGCTGGATATATTTACACTGCAGACTTTACAGTGAGAAAAAGAAGGTGTGTATCATGTGCAGTGTTTAGTCAATAATTCAGGGCCGCAGAGATGAAAGAGGGAAGTGGATTTCGTAGGGAGTCAAGTCAGAGGGGAAAAGCCACTGTTTCTTATTGCTGGACAGTAATAAGGGTGTCGGGGTGTAAACAGGTATGACAGAGCAAGATGTGAAATGACAGGTAGTGTGTGTGTGTGTGTGTGTGTGTGTGTGTGTGTGTGTGTGTGTGTTTGTGTGTGTGTGTGTGTTTGTGGGTGTACGTTTGTGTGTATGGGTGGAGGGGGGTCTCTGTCCCATGGAGTATCCTGTCTAATGGACACACACACACACA
>JAOYMR010000024.1:6894194-6909943 GCA_025802075.1 Tenebrosternarchus preto
AGTAGGCGCAGACAGCTAAGTTAACTACGCGCTACTATGATCATTCTTTGTTGGCTCCATTCCCCTCCGCGGGATGTTGTCATTCATAGATAGAGGTGAGGCGGGAGACAGAGTGGAGCAAACGGCAAAAGAGGAGGAAAGAACAGAGGGTTCAAAGTTTGCATTCAAACCCCCGACCGATTCTCCACCACGCCATCCTTTCTCTCTCTCTCTCTCTCCCTCTCTCTCTCTCTCTCCCTCTCTTTCTTTTTCGCCCTGTCCTCACCCCACCACTGTGACCAGCCATTGTGTGGTCTTTGTCCCTGACAGCAGCCTGGGCAAGGAGGCACTTAGACCAGCTATTCACCACACTCCCTTCCCTCCTCCCTCCCGGAGGAGTGTTTGGCTACCACCAATATTGTAGCTGTCACGGCCCCCGGGGTTATGGGCTATAGGAGGCAGCCGGAGAGGAGTGGGGAGCAGCGGAAGGTTGCGCTGGCTTGGTCCTCCTCAAACAAAAGAACACGTCCATCACCCCAGGACTGACCCCACCGCGCCTGGCTAAGCCGGCGACTGGCGGCCGTGGCGACGGTGTCTCTGTCCTGGTCTCGCAAGACCGCCTGCTCGTATTCAGCAAGTGGACGACAGGAGCGCATGCACACACACACACACACACACACACACACACACACACACACGCGCACTCGCACACTCTGCCCCTCCTTGCAGGAACACGAACCCTGTAAGATTCTCCGGTCTGTGGCGATTCCTCTCTCCCTGGAGTTTAGAAGAAACACACATGCACTACATTTATTCACAGACATAACATCTGGCTCAGACTGTCCAATTTCAGTTCATAGATCTCATAAACACATGCTTGTGCAAGCACACACACACACACACTCACACACACACACACACACACACACAACTGGGCATCATAAACTTTCTGATACCCTGTCACACATTCATTTAGACACAAACACACACACGCACACAGGCTGGTGCTCAGCGGGGATTTAGCAGCCTGGGGTTATAAGATCCGGCAGCGAGGGCCGTCGAGCAGCTGCAGTCAGCCGGTCACTCTGAGCTGCTCCTCTGAAAGTGCCTCATCACACTGAGATTTCACTAGACGTATTCAGAGCTCTGTGTGAAATGCAGGTGCCTATTTAGTGCCCGTCAGTCCATCCGTCCTTGCGCACATTTTATTGTAGCTCTGAAAGTTGCCTTTCAGGCTGTAGTCCGTTCAACTTACTGACCCACTTTTAATGATATTGACTTTATGCCTCAAGGTCACACAAACCATGTTACTGTAAAAGCTTTGGTTTCACTTTCTCCATAGTTTTGTAAAAACACAATATACACTATTGAAATGAATGTAGGTAAACTATTAAAATGACTTGAAATCTGCCTGTGCTATTCAAGTCCCAATTACCCTGCAAAAATGTGGAATGTAGGTCAATTATAAAGTCAAGGGATTGAAAGTGTCATGGTTAACCCATGCTTGATCGGAGGAGGAACTCTGTGAGACACAGGAACCTGCACATGGTGCCAGAGGCTGTAGTTTATTACAAAAAGAAGTTTACTTTTCTCCTCAATTACTTTGCTTAGGAATTCCAAGACTTTCCAAATGACATATTTCACATTTGGAAAAAAAAAAAAAACATACATTTTTGAAAACTCACCACAGTTGAGTAACTGCTGAATTCACATTAAAAAAAAAACTCTTCACAGTAACTGAATAATGTACAATGTTACTTATGCTTATCTTAAGCATTGTTAAGGTGCTTCAACATCCTGCACAGGTTAAGGCTGCACACGTTTAAACTCACAAGGTTTTTGCAGGGCTCTTTCTGTGCTGTCCGTCCGTGGTCGAGTTCGCTAAACATTCATGAACTTTTATGCCATGTGGTAAATGGGACATTTTCATTTGCAAACGCAAAATCATAAAGCTCCCATTACCGGTGAACTCAAACCGCAGCGACTAGCACCATATGGAGACATGAAATCTAATAATAACAAGGTTTGATTCCTGTCCATTATTTTGGAGCTTACATTCTGACTTTTACTTTTAGATTTAGTTTTTTATTCCTGGTATTTTCTTTCAGTACAGTTAACCCCACTGCCAATCTGATCTCCATTACCTTGAGAACACCTGTTAGAGGCAAATATGGCTGTATGGGTATTTCGCTTTGAAACCCAAGAGAGTGGCAGTAGTGAAGGGATTTCCATAGAATAAGAAGTGTGTAGTAGCAGCTGTGAGCAGTCTACTATTTGTATTCTTAAAAAATACGTCCTTGGCCAAAAACACATTATCAGGCTTTTACAGAACACAGGGAAAAAAAGGGTTTATTCAGAACAGTCAACAGTGTGTCTACCACTGATGTTATCACTGGAGGTGCAGGGTGCGTACGTATTTTTCATAAAGCCATATGGTGTGTGTGTGTGTGCGTGCTACATGGGTTGTCAGATGAGCGTTGGCCATTTGTTCTTTTACACTTCAGTCACAAAGCAGGCAGTTAGATGTTTGCCCTGATTCAATGCCAAACTCATCTCCAACATCTCCAACACCTGCCCTGGATTACTTGACTTACTCCATTAAGATTTCAGCCTCCAAGTTTTAACGCATACATGTTCCATTATTTAGTATTTTGATCTTTTGAATCTTTTTGTAAATGTTGCTTTTGCTCAGTTGAGCACGGTGGATTTCCGAGCCTTTGGGGGGCCATTTGTTGGTGAGGTAAACTTCTAACAGAGCTTCTTTCTTTGTTTCTCCACAGCTTCCCCACACCCAAACCTTGCTGGGAAGCCTTGTTTGAAGTTAAGAGTGTATGTCAAGCCCACAAGTGAGTATTTCCATGAATCCAAGAGGCCCTGCAAACTCTCCTGTCCATCTGCGTTATTTATGTGTCATGCCTGAGGGAACGGGGCTCCTGGTACCAGGAATCTGCCATTTCGCTGCAGCTTCATCCAGGCCCAGAACCTGGACAGCTCCTGTTAGAGTTTTTTCGTGGTAGGGTCTCCTGCATTCGCATCTCTGGTGGACAAAATCTGCCGCTTCAGCTTGATTTATTTACTCGCCCCTGGTTCCCAACCCTTTAGGGGTGCTGCATCTCCAGCTCACACCCGTGACACAGAGCATGCTGGTTTATGGCCTGACCTCTGAGGGCTTCCCTCGTAACTCCAGAGAGATAATGGGGTCCCGTAGGGCATGTCTTGTAGGAAGCTATTCATCTGACAAGGGCCAGATAACCTGTCGCTAGTCATATCTCCTGATATGATGTGCCCTCCACCTCCCCCACTCTCTTTGTTCAGAGACCAGCGTATTCCAGCACGCAGCTTGTGTTTTTAACCAAAAAGCTTTTAGAACAACTGTCAGTCTGTGAGCTATGAACTGAAGGCCACTGCCAGCACTCTCATCGTCTATAGTGTTACATGCCAAGGGTCTGGGACAACACACACGCTAAGCCAGATTGCAGTAAAGAGCGACCTTTGGCCTTTCAGCGTCTCACTGACCTGTGGAGTGACCTCAGGAGCCTAGATGAGACATGTTGTGTCAGGCATAGGTTGAGCAGGGCAGGCTTCAAACACAGTGAGACCAGGGTTATGGAGGTAAAGGTATTTACACAAGGGTTGTGGAGTTGGAGAGGAATGCATTAGATGCTGTGGAGCGTTGAGTGGAGTTTGTCAATATTTGCACTAGGCGTAGAAGCATTTAGAAGAGTGCCATTTCTCAGGGTTGTGCTTTTAGGGCACATCATAAATTTGGGAGAGAAGAGAGAATGGAGAGAAGGTTCTCTCAGAGCAGAGGACCATTATCCTGATGTAATTGTTAGCAAACAGACTGGGGCTCCAACATCATCAGTTCCAGCGAGCAGTTAAGACAATTACATGCAAATTGAAATGATGATCCTATTCTCACGGACTCATTTATCTGTTTAGAAGAGTTACTTGTGCAGCCCCCAATAACACACACACACACACACACACACACACGTGTGCTAACGTGCAGTGCCCTTCCAAACAATATAATTTTAGAAGCATTTTGGAGTCGTTTAAAGCACATGCACACAGAAGCAAGTGCTGTCTTTTTCTGTCTAACCCTCGGCACTGGAATTGATGAGGGAAGCAGTTAGCAGATTTAATCCTGTGCTCTGTGTGTGTGTGTGTGTGTGTGTGTGTGTGTGTGTGTGTGTGTGTGTGTGTGTGTATGGATTTGGTACAGGGGGGTTTTCCACAGTATGCAGGGGATGGGCCATCATATTGTGAGACGGCGTATTCATCTGTGCATATCCACCATTGAGAGAAAATGTTTGCAGAATGGATGCCTGTCAGTTAAAGTGCTTTATTATACAAAATGACCTGCTTGGCCTGTGTGCCAGCTCAGCCCAGACCATTACCATAATTCCTCGTGCTAAGTCTGGTATGCCTCTGTTTATTTTCACGCTCTCTGCCAGGGCAACGTCCTAATCTGGTTTCGGAGGCGGAGGGTTATTTCTAGCCCCAGACCCCATTTTTATGTGTTATGGGACGAGCCAAAGAAGGCTCCCGAAACTGCAAGTCCGACTAGGGGAAGGGTAAACTTGGCAGGCGTAGAACGCAGAATAAATCGAACGGTGCATTTGCATGGCGGTGTGGTACATGATGAACGCCTTCACTGCTGAGGCCCTGGAATCTGGAGGAATGCTGAGTGCCAATTAGGATGTTTTCATGGCAGATGGGGAAAGACAGGGTGCATGGAAACAGAACAGGACTATGAGCCTTCAGTGAGGCTGCATCTCACTGAGCTATTAGAACATAATGCGCAAACATACCTAGGACAATAAAACTCACACAGGGGGCCTTTATGACTCACCAACCTCATTCTGTACATCACACCGGTTGGAATGCAACGGCGTGCAACACACACTGTAATCGTCCACTGTGTTCAGCAATAGCCTCTTTGTGTGTTGAGTTTAATGAAATGGCTTAAAGGAACCGTTTGCTTTAGGTTTCCCTAGCATGACTGTACTTCACTGTGCTAATTAGTTGCATTAGAGTAACTGAGAAGAGACCAAACCACTTTGTTTTTCATAAGCAGTGTGAACAGGAATCACGCAATACACTGCATTCCATGTTTTGTGTTTTTGGTCCTTGTGTAAACCTGGTGTTTAGGGAAATCATTTTGATGGGATCTGTGTCAGAAAAAAAGTGCAACACCATGTTCTTGGCAGCTGTTGCTGGCGTGTACAGTTTGTTTGATGCTCTTTGATGTTGTCTGCATAGTGAGACTGACACACAAATGGCTGCATTCATCCTTTTCACTTAATCTAGGTCAGACAAGACAAGAGCATTCCATCAATACGGTGTCACTTTTATTGAGTCTGGCTTTCAATCCTGGAGTGTTATATTTGAGGGGAAAAAAAGAAGCTTATATGAATTCTGTAGCAGTACCTGCAATGTTTGATTCACACACCCCCACTCCCTTTCTCTGTTTCTCTCCCTCTTTGTCAGATGACTCAGTGTACGAGTCCCCGGAGCCGTTTTTGACGGACGACACCAACGGTGGTCGCGTACTCGCCCCCTGCCTCTCTCTCATGCTGCCCGTTCTCTTCCTGCTGCTCAGCCCCTCCTAGCACCATGGCCCCGCCCCCTGCCCCGCCCCCTTGGGCAGCAGGCATCCAGCCTCGCATGCACCTTGCCACTGCTGTTCCGTTCCCTCTGCTCCACGTCCCATCAGCCCCTGCAGCCTCAGCTAGCCGCCCACAGCCCACACCCACTTCCCGACCTCCACCTTCCCAAACAGCAGCCCTCCACGAACCTCCACCGACTCCCACCCCCACACCCTCACCCACCCAACGTGCCCCACCCCTGCAGGCCTCTCTTCATCCGACGCTAAAGGACAGCCAACAAGAAAAGACTGCAGCTCGGAAAACATGGCTTCTCTGACGCATGCCAAAGCGAAGGTGTGTGTGTGTGTCTCCGGAGTGACGTCACAGGCGAGCATCAGAATCCCTACGTGTTTGACTCGTCTGTGGATCCCCGCCCCTGTCATCCAAGTACAACTCACCCTGTCTCAGACAACACTGTTCCTGTGGATCTCGTAGTTTGGTACATGTACGCAGTTCACATTTGCGTTTTATTGTTTTTTTGTCTTTGTTTGTTTTATGGGGTTTAAATTTTTTTTTTTTTTTGCCTGTGAGAGAGAGAGTGTTTTGAGGGCAGGTGCACCTTTCTCTGAGCAAATCCCTTAACACTGTTTCAGAAACAAAAGAAAGAAAAAAAATTCCATTAGTCTTTCAAAGTAGAGGAGGGTCTTTTCTGTAAATCTGCCAAAGACACTAGTTGAATGTTTTCTACAGGATGCGGGGCAGGAGCTCCTGTTGTTGGTTCGAGATCTCATGCAGTCGTAGCTTTGCAGGTCTGCGGAGTCACAAGAGGGGAATTCCAGAAAAAATCCAATAAAACAAAAAATAGATGAAAGTGTAGAGTTTTTTTATTACAGTCTTTTTTGTCATACAGAAAAAATGAATGTTGAGTAAATAAAAAAAATGGCATAATAATAGTTTACAAATGGCCTTTTTTCACTGGTGCTTCAATCTGAAAATGAATCTATCTGTCATGAAGACCACAGTGCTAAGTGGATAGAGGGGCGTGCTGTGCTGTGTTGGTGAAGTGTTTGTGTGTTTCGGGTCTCTCTCTCATCACAAGCCCTTGCTCTCCTTCTCTCTGTCTCTCTCTCGCTCTCACTCACGGTATCTGGATGTGACCGTTTTTCTATGTGACAAGCAGCTCCACATAGATTTCCTGCAACTGCACTAAATCAAACCCCCCCTCCCTCCCTCCCTCCCACCCTCGCAAAACCTTTCGCTTAATGACTAGGCCAGTGTTAAGGACCAGGACTGGGAACATGCTGGCTGCTGCGAGATCCTGGGCTCCAGGTCTAAGACTAGACAACCAGAGGCCTTGCGCTGCGAACGGACTGCGAGAGAACAATCGAATGCATCCAAACTCACCTGGCAGGGGTTGCACTTCTGTTTCAGTGGACGCTTTTATTCTGGAAAACGAAGAAGACAGGAAGAGGAAAAAAAAAAAGTCTGGGATTATACATGGTTGAATAATTTTGTGACTGTACAAAAATGTTGTAAAAAAAAAAAAAAAAGATTTCGAGGAGCTTGTGATGATCATGGAAAAGATTGCAAAATGAATGACATTTTTTTTAAATGTTAGTTGGAACTTTTCTATTTTACTTTATTTCATGTTATTTTTTACTTTACTTTCCAAAAACGCAGCGGACATTATTCATGTGTGATATGAAATAATAATGTAGACCCTTGAATTACTAGAGAAATGATGGTACCAGTTCTGCAGTCAAACAAGTCTAGAAAAGTCAGATGTTTGCTATTGTTGTTGTTGTTTTCTGCTTGTATCACATTCTGGTACTCATAGTCCTGTATTGATCTTTTCATTTTGAGTACAGAACCTTTTATGGTGTTATCAGATCATGTTTATTTGATAATCATGTGGATAAAACATTTTGCGTTCCTGTTAAATGTTCCAATGTTTTGGGAAAAGAAAGTTATAGGAAGAATGGAAAAAATTAAAATAAAATAAAGCTTTTTGTCTATAGTAGAATCTGTTCTGGGGAATGTGTTTTGGTGAACAGTATATTTCAGTGAGTCAACTTGGGCTGCCAGGTTAACATACCTTTAAAACCACTCATTGTTTAACAGCGTCCAGAGTTTTGAGCACTTTGAGTTTAAAAAAAAGGCTAAAACCCTTTGAACTTATGCATGTTATTGGTAAATAATGTTACCCATCAGTGATTTTGAAGTTCACATATTTTTTTCATATTTAGTTCAGTAATTTAGGCAGGAGCTAGTTATGGTAATATATATTTGAATCAAAGGAGGCAACTTAAATAAAAGGTTGCCAGAGTCTTTCACAAAGGTCGTTTATCATCAGTCACAATACAAATAAAAGCTTTCACAAAAACTTCCTCTTTGATCATGGACTTGTGAAACATTTCTTGTACATATTCCATTAATGAGTTCTTAAATATGGTAACAACTATACTGGACAAATTCCTACCTTTTGATATTCAACTTGAAAGAGGCAGCTACTTTCTCTCTTTAATAGCCATCAGACACCCACAAGTCTGCGTACACACACTCACACACTTCTGAATTTTTGGGGTTTGGTCACCCAGCAGGCAAGGAAGAAAAGGTAGATGCCTGTGAACAGCTCTTATTTGGAGTGATGGTAGAGAGTGGATCTGAAATGGTGTCTGATAGCTCTGAAAGCACCGTGTGTTTCATGCAGGGATGGTAACCGCCAAGCTAGCAGGTCTCATCTCACAGCGACAGAATAATAGTAAAAGTGTATCTGGATGTTTCTGCCACAATTGTGGTTATTTTCTTTCTTCCTGCAGATGTGGATCTTCAAAAAAAAAAAAAAAGACTAAATGTCATGTTGGTCACAAAGGCTGTGCAGCTTTTACATCTGCAGGAAAAAGTTTCTGCATTGGAGTTGTTGTCATGTGCTCATTAGATATGTATAAAAGCAGGGGCTGTTTTTGGCTTTTATCAGTTGGCTATTTGCAGTATATCCTACATCAAGGCTCTGAACTAGCACAGGCTACACTAATGTCTTAACTTATCTTTTAAAACCTGAGATAAACAACTTACACTCGTCCTCCCACCTTTTCAGATCCTTTTGATGCCTTTGAAGTCCAGCTAAACGACACTGGGCTGGAGAGACCACTGAATATATGCGCCTGTTTCTGAGAGTAATGAACTGAGTATCCACTCCAAGAATCAAGCAAACAAAACCCTTCTGTCCAATGGCTGAGCAGCACCACTCCACTTCAACAAGCGTGAAACTTAAAGTTCAGCATTTAAAGATGAACCGATTGGCATTCCTGACTTCCATCTTCCGACGGCTCTCATCTCAGGCAGTGGTTCGCGGGCACCAGTGTTCCCTCAACACTCTCTCAGCCAGATAACAAAGCTCAGTTTGACCTTTCGGCGATCAAAAGTCCAACAGCTGGGGCCCCATCACTGTCCCAGTGTGGGACGCCTGCTCATGGCTATGGTTCGTTGGGGATCGCACCCCGGGCGAACCCCAGATTGCCGCTAGTAATTGGAGCGAGCCACGATCCCTGCTTCAACCAGTCGGGCGCCAAGTGACAGCACACGTGAAGCATGAGCAACAGCGACAATAAAGCACTCCACAAATAACAAGACCGCCCTGTCATTAGATAGATTAGCGGCTTCCAAAATTCCTGCAGAATGTAACAAAATAATGAATGGTGTAGGCTTTGAAGACTCTAATTGTTCATCGACTCTCACAGCTTGATATGGGATAATCAAAATGATCCAACATTTTGGAGATGGTTTAATCAGGACACATAAAATAAAAGAATTATTTTGATTATCATCGCTTTGCTGATGTTCTTCTATCTGTGATTGCCTGGACTAATATGAGCTGCCAACATTCTGAGGATATGATGGATATCAGAAATAAATTATGATTGGTTAAGGTCATTAAGGTCATTAAACAACATAGAGAATTATACAAGAAAGGTTGAATAAAGGGACTGAGTTGAGTTTTTAGTGTAACATATACAACTCCTCAGCATCAAATTCCTGCCCAAGGTTCTCTGCTTATGTCAAAGAATGTTGTCTGCACGTATTTAATTCCTGTCATGCACCACCACATCTGATCTTGAGAAAGTGTGAAATTGGCCTTGAAGTTTAATGTTGAGCAATCCTGAAAACTACCATCGTTCAAAAGCCATATTCCAAATAATAGCACAAGCCAAATGCCTGACTGTTGTGGTCATGACTAGACCTACACTTCTGACTAACATCAGAAGAACCTTAACTTCTGACTAACAGAAGAACCTAAACTTCTGACTAACAGAAGAACCTAAACTTCTGACTAACAGAAGAACCTTAACTTCTGACTAACATCAAAAGAACCTTAACTTCTGACTAACATCAGAAGAACCTTAACTTCTGACTAACATCAGAAGAACCTTAACTTCTGACTAACAACAGAAGAACCTTAACTTCTGACTAACAGAAGAACCTTAACTTCTGACTAACAACAGAAGAACCTAAACTTCTGACTAACATCAGAAGAACCTTAACTTCTGACTAACATCAGAAGAACCTTAACTTCTGACTAACAGAAGAACCTTAACTTCTGACTAACAGAAGAACCTACACTTCTGACTAACAACAGCCATGCATTTTGAGCAAGAAGAGAACCCTGGAACATTGTGTCCACACCCGCCTCAGGTAAACTGGTAAACATGTAAACTGTTAGACATAGAGATGATGCGCTCTGGTGTCAAGAATAATGCTTCTCCATGCCAGAGGTGGGTAGTAACTCAGTTTTGACAGGATACTTTATATTTTTATACTCAAGTACATTTTTGAGGACCTGACACCAGGGAGTAAACCATGTTAGCACATCATCTGAAGTTGGCAACAATAACTTTTATTATAAATAATCTGAAGAGAAAATGTTTTTAGACAATTTGATTTAGTTTATTTTGGTGTTTCTATGAATTGCTTGAACTTGTCGTTTTTAACTTGTGAATTAGGTTCTCATTACTTAAACACCTTTAGTCTTTTACTAGATACTTTCTTACTCTTACCTAAGAAATCATTTAAATGACTTTTACTAATTATAGTATTTATTCTTTTAAAGTAATAATACTTTTACTTGAATACAGTTTGGCTCTGTTCACTGCTCCAGTCCCTCATTTTGTGGAAAGCACCTCCCCATTGAAAGGCTGTTACGTTCTTATAAGTGGGAATATTTCTTGTGAGAAAGCAGAGCTCAGATCTCCACCAGTAACGTCTTCATCTTTCCTTAAACTTTATTGTACACTTACAATGCGTCATTGACCCTATTAATTCCCTTAATTTAACAATATTTTAGCATGATTAACAGGAGTAAGACAATCTGCCAACTGGTTCTGCACTCAGGCAGCTAATTCGTGCTCACTGGAGATATTAGCTTTTAAAGCCTCTCTCTCTCTCCCTCTCTCTCTCTTTTTTCTCTCAAGCACAAGGGTGAAAGGCTGGCCTTCTTTATTAATGAGGACCATCTGTGCTGTGGAAGGAAAGAGAGAGTTGGAGAGGGAGAAAGTATTAAAGGAGGAAAAGGGAGGAGGGGCAAATAATGGGGCCAAGCTTTCCAACATGATGGCAGTGGAGAACAGATTAAGACTAGGCCTGTCTTAGAATGGAGAACAGTTTAAAACCAGGCCTGTCTTAGAATGGAGAACAATTTAAGACCAGTCCTGTCTTAGAATGGAGAACAATTTAAGACCAGTCCTGTCCTAGAATGGAGAACAATTTAAGACCAGTCCTGTCTTAGAATGCTGTTTTGGAGTAAAGAAATTATAGGGTGATTTTAGTATCAATCTTAAAGTTCCTACAACAAAGCCTCCAGTTTGTTCTAGTTTTAGTACAAACAGTTACATACAAGCATCGTATGACTGTGTGCTGAACAAGGCTATTTTGAGCAGTTCAGTCTTTCATTAAGTCATTTGATTGATCTGAATCTGTCAATCAGGCAGAACTGTTTGAAGTGTGTTAGTGTCAACTTACGAGCCGATATTTGAAAGTTGCATCAGATTTGTTCACACTGCTCTGACATATTTTACAGTGTTTTGCCCCCTGGGTGTTTGGAACAGAGCTATTGGTTGGAACATAAATGTATTCATTATTGACATATATAATCAATATACAGGAGAGAAGGGGATTAATCATCGTTAATGAAACCAATGCAAGCTCTTAATTGGTGAGGGGGTGGGGCTGTGAATGGCTCAGTGTGTTCTACGTTCAATATTCCACACACTGGGTTTCATCTCCAGTGTAAGGAAGCCTGCTCTCAGTGATTTAGCCAGTTCTTAATGCGACACATTAATCTTTTAGAACAAACTGTCCAAGTTATTCACTCTCCTGAATGTCTCAGTTTATCTGCTTCTTGCTTCTGCCTTGATCGGGTCCATGGATCAGTTCTACTTTGGTACAGATGCAAAAAAAAAAAACAAGTAAAACTGCATGAGTTTGTTATTATATTGTGTCACACCTTCGTTGATGTTAGCTGGGACAATGACTCCTTTGTAATCATTATGGCCCTACAGAACAATTTTGTGAACATCGTATATTTTAAGTGAAATGAAAGGAATGTTAGTGATGGTAGCAGTATTGTGTAATAACTATCCACCTACATCACGAGGGTCTCCTGTTGAACTCTTGTTGGTGGCATTTAGAGAAATGAGTGTTTTTTCTACCTCTTTTTATAAGACAAAAACATACGAGCATGCTTGACTGGAAGGTCGTTGTTTGCACTGAAAGTAGTTGTGGTGAAGTTCAGTTTTACCCAGACACTGTCCTGATAACCAAAAGCTCAAGAGAGAGAAACAAAGACATCAAAAATCATGCCAAGCACAGAGTAGGCCTAAAAACATGAACTCAGTTCCACAGATTCACTAACTGCCTGTTCCTCTCCCAATAATCCAATTAGTTTGGCCATCTGGTGGCATTTTGAAAGCATTATTTAGTGATTTTTAAAAAGGGCAAGCTGACCATGCTATCAAAGTCACGAGACTTGTAATTATACCGTACTGCTGGGCCATCCATGAGAACCACGGGCAGCTACGATTCGAGGACACAGTAAGACCACAGGCTATGGACACACACACACACACACACACACACACACACGTTTGAGATGTAATTAACTAAAGTCATGAAAGAGGAACAGCGTGGTAAGGAAAAGGATTTTTATCTCAACCTTCCAACAAACAGGAGGGAAACTTTACATATTTGAGGCTTGATAATGAGACTTGATAACACTTGTTTTTTTAACAGCAGGTCACCTAAGTGACTAAAGACATTAATCTGCATGTTACTACTGCAATGCTTTCATGGCAACAAAAGATTGCTACAGTATCTCCTCCCCTGAGTTCTGGATACTGGAGTGGTTATGGAAATGTGCTTAAAAGCAATAGTGCTGGTCCTTCTTAATAGACTTCATGCTAAGATGTAACATTTAAAATTAAGAGATAACATAAAAAAACATAAAATACTTTTTTGAGAGAAGGGGAGAAAAAGAGATAAGAGAAAGAGAAGAGAACAGATTCTATTCATTGACTTTCATTTTAGAAGATCGTTATAATTACAAAGTCAGACAGTACCTACAATAGATTCTTATTTATTGATTCAGGCTTTTTTTTTTCTAAATGTTTTTAAACTCCCAGAATCTACTTTTTTTAAGCCAAAGAGGAAACACTTCAAGGTCTTTCAAGTTAGTTTGCAATTTTATCTGTTTTTTTTTTGTTGTTTTTTTTACAACTTTGAACTGTTTTACCTTCCACTTTAAGTGGTTGTTTGACTACCCAGAAATAGAAAACAAGTTAAAGCAAAGGACCTTTGAAAATGTGTTCACTCATCTGCCTTAGACCCCAGCGTGTTCTCCTGCTATTTCTTAAAGTGATGTTTGTGTCCAGACCATCAGCCTTGTCCAGCGCAGACCACTAGCTTGCTAATGGAAGAGCTGCCCAACACAGGTCTCTGTAATCTGTCACTAATTGCTAATGTGAAGTGGTTAAATATTCATGGCCGTTCTCACTGCCTCAGGTCTACATCTCTTTACTTGTTCAGCACAACGTGGATGGCTTGGAGAGCTACTTACTTTTAGAGATGCTGTGAGCATTTACCACAGCTGGCAGAAATGGGCCATTAGTAAGAACCACCCCCCCTCCCCACCTCCCCCTCTTTTAAAATCCAATTTGAGAATGTAATTGCAGTCACTCTGTGTTTTCCCCCTTCTAGTAATTGTTCAACAGAGGATGTCAATTGAAGATTGCGATCTTGCCAAGTGAAACCACAATGCTTATTATAACAAACAGAGTCTGCAGAGGGCAAGGTCTCGCTGGGTTAGCGCCAGTGCCCCGATTTGCAATACGATACAGCGTGACCTCTGCCCTCCTGCCCCATCATTTGCCCTCTGAAACAAACTCCACAATAAGTAGGAAATTGAATTAATAAACCCGGTTCACTGCAGGCTCGTGAGACCCTAGACTTCTCCTATCAATTATATCAAATATGTCTCTTGCAGTCGAAGTAGCTTTGCGACCAAGTATGGCACTATCAGAATGGGACCAGGCCCATGGAGAGACCTGTCCCTGGACCAGAGAGACTGGGCCACATGTGGGCTGACTGTGCACAGCAGACGAACCGGCATGTGTTTTATATGAAGATGGTCTTTTTTTTCCTTCTGCCCTCGTCCCTAAAAAAACACACACACACACACACACACACACACACACACACACACACACACACACACACACACACACACACATATGTCTCCAGTTGCTTCAGTGGTACTGAGGAGGAGAGACTGCTGGTCTGATTACCATTCTGAGCAGGAGAGAGGGCTAGGGTGTGTGCACAGGGCACTACACACATGCTCGCATGACCGTAACTGAAATCCCCGACACCTCCCCACCACAAAAACAAAAAGTGCTCCGGCGTGTGTGTGTGTGTGTGTGCCTGTGCGCATGTGTGTGTGCATGTGTGTGCATACGTGCACATGCGTCTGCGCATGTGTGTGCATGCGTACGTATGCAAGAGTGTCTGTGCTTGTGCACATGTGTGCGTTTGTGTGTGTGTGTGTGTGTGTGTGTGTGTGTGTGTGTAGATGGGGGTCAGTTGATGTCATTTTTGTCCATCATGTTTCACGGGCTGATGAAATCTCCAGAGACCCCCCCCAATACACACACACACACACACACACACACATACACACACACAGGCATGGCAGCTTCGGGCTGATAAAGAGAATTAACAGAGTGTGAACAGGCCGCGTTATGGGCCGATAGCTAACCTTGGTGAAAGACAAACGTACTGGTGCAGGCAGAAACTGGGCCAGGTGCTAAGTTTGCACAGGCACAAACCCAAAGGCCCTGCTGTGCTGGGCGGGGCACTGGTGTGACTCCTGTTAGACAGAAGACGTAAGGTGGCAAGATTACCGAATAACAAGAAGGCCTCCCTCGGAGCAGCCGGGGATTATGGTAGAATTCACCTGAAGGAGAGTATGAGTCTCAGTAATCTTCATGGCACCTCAGAAGAATAAGCAGGGCTATCGCTGGGATAAAGCAGGGACACCTTTTGATTTGATTACTGTATTTATGTAGCACCCTCTGAGTTATCTAGACAAGTTTCACTTTTTGGTGTACACCTCACTTTCATATATTGGCACAATAACAAAAGAATCTGTGGAGTACAAAGCCAGGGTTGTGACAGGCTACATGTGCCGAATAGATTCAATGATGGATGTGTTTTAGCGAGGTGAGTTGAATGGAAGAATCCTGCTCTAAAATCAGCCACTCGTGTGTTGTTCCATATCTGCACTTTGCTCGCTGTGCAGCGCACAACTGGTCAGAAACCAGCAAGCTGAGAGCATCTGTCACTGAGCCTGTGTGACGGGGTACCCCGCAGAAACGTCCTGGTCCTGTCAAGCAGAGCTGAGCTTTTAAAGGGGCTACAGTATCTGCCTCCAAACCCAGCTCAGCATAATGACCCACAGACGTGCCAGACGAGCCTACAGCAAGGACAAGGCAAGACTTTAAAGAAAAGCCAATTACTCCTAAGATACGTCATTTCTCATTACTATTCCCTTTCTACAGGGACATTAGAAAAGGTCAATTATACTTTGAAGTTGTGATTAAACAGTCGGAGAACAGTTTTTTTTATGGGGGG
>JAOYMR010000024.1:6910043-6921144 GCA_025802075.1 Tenebrosternarchus preto
CCCCCCCCCCCCCCCCCCCCCCCCCCCCCCCCCCCCCCCCCCCCCCCCCCCCCCCCCCCATGCCTTTCTTGTGTTCTGGCACTTGGAATCCAAAAATCATCCATCTCTATTGTGAAACCCAACACAAACACTGTAGCAACAGTGTGGCTTTCAGAAATGTGTCAGGAAAGGGTTAATTTGGGTTGTGGCTTCAGCTCTTGTTAACCAGCTCACCCTGTGTCACGTTCATGTGCAAGGACATTAATTGACCCAATTCGCATTATTGTTATTATTTTTCCTGGCACCTTGGGTGTTGTAACTGCTGGTTGGTCGAGCTCAAATGGCCCTTTTGCTACTAGTCTTCACTAATTGAGGCAGCTGCTCTTTTCACGTCCATGATGCATTTGTTCAAGAGCACAATGGAAAGTCTGTAAGAAAATTACAATCACGTCTCCTTCACAGACACCACGAGTTAAACTTGGCCATATGTGTATTTTGGTTTATCGCCGCAAACCAAATGACATTTAAAGATCTAAACAGTTATTGTTTCATTCAAAACTGGGTAATAAGGTTAAAAGCCTTTTTTTTTGTTGCTAAATGATGTTTTCACTTGCTTGTTGTAGTTATTGAATGCTGACCACATAGACATAGTCTGGCTCTCACTCCTTGCTTTATTGATCCAACCCACAATGCCAATAACCTCAGTGACTCATACATTCATCATCCAAATCATATTGTCACTTGTCCTTCAGGATCCATCACCTGTTTGCTGTTTTCAGAGCTGCAAGGCAATGACTCACATGTGCTTGACAAGGCAGATTGACTGTATTTGACTCAGTTCTATTTGTGCAAACTCTGTAACAAGCACAGTCAAGTTGAAAGGTGTCTTGGACTTTGCTGTGCTTGTAATTGGACTCTGTTTGTAATCATGATACAGCTAGTCTCTATAAATTAAACTTGTTTGATGGAAACAACTGGTTATAAAAATAAATGTCAGGATCTGTAGGCCATATTTGTTATTTAATGAGTCCTTTCCTTCTTCGTTCCTTTCCTGCATTCAGATTTGTCTTATATTTTTCTCAGTTGCCTTCTTTCCTGTCGATTTGTACTTTATGTTCTCATCAGGGATGCATTGTTAAACCATAGATCATATTGGAGGGAAGTTCACTTGAAAGGTGTACTAGATTCAAAAGCAGGTGGCAGTAACCACACACAGCACAGATTAAATGCTCTCAGAAATAAGAGAAAATATTTCAGATCAGTCCCAGGATTTGAAGCTCCTTCGATGTAGCCCACTTCTGAGAGCGCAAGTCTCAGCAGACAGACTCGTCTGACCTTGGAGCTAAACGCTAAATATCCAATTTACGTTCAGCGGGGAGCCCAGCAGCAGGGCGTCGTAATCCGGCGCGGCCGGGAGACCAACGCAGGCGCTACTTAGACGAGGGTTCAGGGGTGACGTGCTGACTGTAATTCAAACACCTCTCACTATTAGAGCTGGAGCTCTTGACTTTGAACCATCTAAGAAATGACGGGCGTGGCGGGAACACAGGTTGTCAGAGTCTTAATTAAGAGGAATAGCAGGAAAGAGAAAGACCTTGATTTATCTAATGTGGTCAGGTTTGCTGATCTTGGACAAGAGGTCTGTGCTTTCATAAAACTCAAGGCAATCAATTAATTTAATTGAGTTATGAAATGAATAGGTGAAAATAAGAAATATTAAAGACCCTTTTTAGCATGATAAGACAATGCTGGATAAAAGAATAGAAGAGATAATATTTTTTACTTAAGGACATCTATCCAAACTGTGCAATATCAAGAAAAAGACAAGCTTTTGTTTCTGGAGTTTCCTTTGTTTCAGTTTATTTTGGCTTTGTTTCTGGATTAAGGTAAAAGTTCACACTGCAGAAAAGGAAAGGTGTGTTTCTGAAGAAGAGAAGAGAACATCTCGTCACCTGGGCAACCCAGAAAAGGAAAAATTCAAACACCTATTCGCTTTGCTAATTCTTGTGGTCACATTACTAGAAGATTGTCCTCGAGGGTTTGGCAAGTCACATCTATGTGGGTGCTGATGCTGAGGGAGTGAATATGGTGTTGTGCTCTCGCGTTTGCTCGCGCCGTTCAGCTTCCCGAGACGCGACTCGGAGACGCGCTGCCGACGAGCTAATCCTTGACGGTGCAGGCAACTTTGACCCTCAATGGAGAAAACACAGCACGTCAGCTTTCTCCATTCATGCCGGGTTTGAAAGAGTGAAGGAGCCGCTGGATCTGCAGGTGCAGCGACCCGTAAGGGCTCTGGGCAAAGCCAAGCAGGACTGCCAGCGCTGCGTTTTGTCTGTGCCATCCAGGGGCGGCGGTGGAAGCAAAGCCTGAGCCGACCTGGACGTTCAGCCAGAGAGATGCCATTCATTTTCCTTTGGCTTTAGTGACATGAGGCAAGGATCTTACAAACCAAAAAAGGAGAGAGAATAAACGCGATCAAAGGCAGATGCAAATGTCACCTCAAAATTAATATTTAAGAGGGGATTAATATTTATGCCGGCACGTTTGTTGTTGGAATTTTCACCCTCTTTTCAGCAGCACTGTGCTTGCTGGGAAGGAAAGGAGCCAAGTAGCAAATTTGAATCCCTGGCCACGTTCCAAGGGAATGGTGTGATGAATATACACCAGAATTTTTCTGTCAAATATTTTATCGTATTTTATCACCTGTCTATCTCCTCCTCTCTTGTGTAAAACAATCCCTCACCCCCCTAGAAAAATGTTGCCTTAAAGGAAGCATCAAGTTAAAAATCATTTGAGACTAACAGCTTCATTTTTTTAATTTAATTTTGGCAGATTCAAACGATCTTTTGTCCTTTATATTTGCTTTTTGTTGTTTTGGAACCACATATTACATCCTTAAATTTGGCCAATTATTCTTAATGAACATTTGCTATTGTGCTTTGTAAAGCCAGACTGGATAAAGAACATGTTTTTCATCCGTTGCCCTTTTGTTCTTTGTACACAGTTATGTCAGAAATTAATCTGTCTGCATCATTTAATGCTGTTTCTCATGTCTGTCCCAGATCCTGTAATACTTTAGTGAGTGCATTTTTATTTTTCCACTTTTCTCTGAGCTCAACATCTGTTTAATATCATGCTTCACCAAATGACAATGACATAGCCCTTGACCAAAGATTATACCCCATACCACTATACCTTGTTTATTGCATTTATTGTTTAACCAAAGACTATACCCCATACCACTATACCTTGTTTATGTGTCATGGCATTAACACCACATCTCATTAAGAAAGAGCCAGCGAATGCTTGTGAACACTGAGCAAAGACTGGAAGCAGCTCTTATTTCAGCTCTCTTTCTTTAACCCCAGTCTGGCACTTTGAGAACCACAGCCCTCCAACACTGTTCCCTTCTCCCCAAAGCTCCAACTGCAAGCATACACCCTCACCCCACCTCCACCCCCAGGTCTGCCACCCCTCCGACAGACATCACCCTGGAACCCTCCAAGGAAACGGGGATTTGCCCCCCGCCAACCCCCAAGCCCTGTCTCCCCTCACTGACCAGCCTTCCTCGTCCCACCCTCCACAGGCTTGGCGCGAGCCAGTATTTATTTATTTTTATTAGGTCTCTGGCGAGAAACTCTCTTTGATCGCGCAACGCGGTGTGGAGCTGCATTCCTGCCGTGCCCAGGTGCCGAGTGAAGCCATTTCCTTTGGGCTTCATTTCTTGGCCCACACAGTCCCCTTTTTGTTGAGGCTGAATACGCTAGCCTGGCTCCATACGTCTGGCCGTGACACTCTGGAAGTCTGCTGGGTGACGGGGAAAATGCTAAGCTGATGTGTAGCACAGACAGAATGCCAAGTCAGCCTGAAGTAAGCCGGAGCTTACACTTTTGGGTGTGGGCCGTTCCAACCCATATGCAACTCCCATCAGAGATAAAAGCCACAAGAATTGGCTTCAGATGTGCTTGTAGAAGAGTAGGATTTATCTCGTTTCAGTTGCTTGTGGAGTCATGATGGGCATTTCCTTTTAGGCTTCCCCTTTTCTTCTTTTGGTGTGTCTGTCCATGGAGACTTTTTACAAAACCAACACAATGTGCAGCATAAAACAGACTACACTGAACTGTAGGAACTACAGAACTGACAGGACATGTCCTGACATGTCCTTCTGTAAGGAGCTCTGGGAGAGATCGTGTATCTTAAAACCATATTGCCAAGACAGGAGTCATTTCACAGAGAGGCTTGAAGGTTTCCATACTGACACAATTTTACAGTTAGGATGGAAGGAAAGTTCTCAAGGTCCCGTGACGTCATCCTCATTTCTGATTTCACAGGTTGGAGAGGGTGTGAATGTCAGGCTCTGTCGCATTTAACTTCTCACATCTGTACAGAGCTCTGAAAACTAGAAAGGCCCTGGTTTGAAGTACGGTATGAGGTGGTTGCTTCGTTATATTTTGTAGAATTATGTGCCATTTGACCTACTTCTATACACAAGCAACAAGGTAAAGCATTTGGACATTTTCACACTCCTTAAGAATTAGTTTCAATGGCAGTAGGAAAGAAATACTTATAACTCAGTAGAACATGTCATATGCAATCATCTTTAAGCCCATTTGTAATTCAGGAATGAGCGCCCTTGCTTGTACAATATCTCTGGAGAGGCCTTTCGCTCTGAATTATTGAGCGATTGGAGGTAGGAGTGAAAGTCGAGCCGGGGCAAGGCAGCGTCTGTAGAGCCCTGAACAGCCCCAGGTCAGGTTCCCACCGGAGGCGACCCGTGCCGGGACCACCGCAGCGGACCCTGCTGTTCACCCCGCCGTGTTGGCCCAGCCAGGGCCTCCGCCACAGGAAGGACCAACACCCCCCCAACCCATCACCTCGCTCTGTGTTGGCCTCCTCGTGGCAGGGACCCCACTGGGCCTGTTTTTAACTGTTCCACCTTGACTTCAGTTACAGCCTGTTTTCAGTAGGGGTTTGGGGAGGGGGGGAGGGGCCTCTCTACCGATGTTATCTTTTGATCGCGCTCTCGTCTTGCGTGCTCCTTCGCAGCTGCAAAAGTGTTTATATTAAAGCATATGGAGATTCTCCCACGGGAACCATAACAGCCCTGCATCAGGCCTACAAAGAAACAAGAGCAGATTTAAAGTCAGAATGAAATAAAAGATGGCTGAAATAAAAATGCATCAAGATAAAATATATGATCAAGCCATCGAGCCATGAAGTGTTGAGTTTTCCTTCAGGTCGTCATGGTGAAGAAACCGTTCTTAGAGACTGGGCTTGCTGTCTGTTATACAGGGCATTCTGAAAAATTTAAGTTTATAAAGTTTATGACATTCTCATGTGGTATTGGAATAAAATACTTGAATTGCTTTATTTTCTGCAGCCACCTCCAACTCGCACGCGTGAAAGGACGTAGCATAACATGATTATCATATGATTCTGTAATCACAGCTTTTATGTAAGAATCTGAAGTGAAATTGGAAGCCTGACTTGTTTACAGCTGCGTCCTGAGGCCAAGCAGAGGTACATGGGGTAGGCTTACTCCTTCTCAGGAGTCTTGCTCTCATGACTCTCGCTGTGTGTCCTCTATGACTCTCGCTGTGTGTCCTCTATGACTCTCTCGCTATTGTCAGTTTCAGTCTACTCATGGCAGCTGTCATCAGTACCAGTAAAGCACACACTGACATTGTGAAGGTATTTACTCAATAGCTTATAAAGGCCAGTGGAAATATGTCAGTGATGCAGTACACAGACTCACAAGTGGCTGTTGTTCAGTTACCCTGGAAACCCTACATTTAAAAAATCCTGTTGTGCAATATATATATATATATATATTGCACAACAGGATTTTTTTTTTTTATATATATACTGTGTGTGTATATATATTTTACTTTAATGCAAACCTTTCTGCAAGAGACTCCATAGGGGCCCTCCAAATATTACTGTTTGTGCAAGTGAATTTGGGATTGACTCACATTGGGTGAATATTAGATCCTCAGGCATGGGGAAGCAAATCCTATTAAAACACACCATGGAATGTGTCAGTCCTCTGTTACCCATCAGCCCTTCCCCCCACTGCCTAAACCCCCCCTCCCCCCAACCTTGACTGACAGGTGATGGGGGGCCCCTTGGTTTGGGATGCTTCAAGCTGTCAATCAGGCGTCTGCTTCACCCCGCAGGTCGCTTCCTGTCTCCCAGCATTCCTGTGTAGTGCTAATGCTAAAACACAGGCGGCCTGTTGGTGAGGCGTTAGCATTTTTAGCATTTTCCCTCCCGGTGGATGAGGCCGTATTGATGTGGTTTAGTCAAAGCTGGATTTCGATCTCTTGAGAAGTGCTTTCAGAATTCACAAAATGAAGAGTGAAGGTCAGTTGTATGTGTTAAAATTGTCGTGACACATCACATGGAAGAATTGCTTAGCCTACAGGATATGGATATTATTCACAACTATAAAAAGGGTAAATGATTTGAAATGGTTCAACAGTATAAGGACCCAAAACCCAGAGGAAAGCTAAAAGCAAATTAGCTCTTCGAAATCAGTGAAAAATTATTTAGGAATAGAAATGCAAAAAACAGACTTGTAGCAACCAATAATTCAATTTGTTTTAGCACTAACATCACATTTTTTAACCATTACCTGTCATTTATTATATTTGGAATAAGAAAACCTCTTTTTAAGACCTTTAATGCACATTTGCCGCATCTGTTAATTGGATGGAATCGCTTTTCACCACGTCCAAATATTGACCCTGCCGACCGGTAGTGGAGAAATAACACTGGAAGTTGAATATTTTGTAGGGACAGTAGAGGTTTGGAGTCCTTTTAGCTCTGATATCCGGGTGCAGACAGGAAACGGTGCTCTTACAGAGGTTGTACTGCAGGATGCACGTGCAGAAGCACAAGAGCTCAAGTGATTTTGACGTTTAATCCTACTTTTTGCCTTTTTTTGTCACCGTTTCAGAGTAGCTGCTGCATGTCTGTTCCTGGGGTTCACATACAACCATTACCATTTTACTCATGTATGTTGTCTCTCTTTTAATTAATGGAGTCATTGTTGCTAAGCCTTCTTCTAAGATAGTAGACCTGATATGTACTACCTTGTTCACTGATACAGATTTTAATGCAACATTTTCACTACCTTCTGCAGCCATTAAAACCAGTCGTCATTTACTTGGATAACACCACCACTATAAAATACTCCAGAGACCTCCAATTATTACTCATTAGGGCTCATTAGCAAAGTACCACCCACCTTCTCTTCCCAGAATGACCCAGTGCTAAAGTGTTTAAGCACAGCGGGACAGTCATGCTGCTGATAGCTGGTCACGTGGGAGGGTCCCGCTCCTGGTCCAGCTCCTCGTCCCGCTCCTCGTCCCGTTCCTGGTCCCGGCACATGCACAGTACCTCATGGCACATCGATCCAGACAAATGTAGTCAGTGGCCCGTGTCACTATCGGAAAGCACCGGGCTGCGCTCCCTTCTCCACGCCATCGACCGGCTCCTCCACACGAGGCAGGGGCCTCTGACAGAGCTTGAAGGAGGTTATGAAGTTGTCTTGCCTCTACTTTCTCTCTATGCTTTGACTCTGCCGTCCCACCAATTGTTAGAAATGCTTTTGTACAGGTCTTTAAAGAGTGAAGACCCAGTCGACTCACGTTTTGACAAGCTATTCCTATTCCATTACTTTCGCTTTATTTTTTGGTTCTTTTTACTATAAGCATATAAACCAGGAATGTATTTTCTGCAGACATTCATGTCCAGAGTCATTAATGGAAATGCTTCACTTAAATGGTTTCCTTTCAATTGTTTTGGGATGCAGTCAGGTCTTATCAGCCTCTTTAGTCATGTAAATCAAATATACCCGACACATGATCAATAATTTAGTTAATGAAACCTTCCAAATTGGAGTAAATGTAAAACTGGAAAAGGGAATGTCATTTTGAACCTCGTCCTGGGCTTTTGGAGAACGGTAAGACTAGACAAAGCTTTCAGGAAAGTTTTATCATTATTAGTACACATGAATGTGTGTGAGTGTGGGTGTGTGCTCACGTGTGTGCATGCACATGTGTCAGTGTGTGTGCAGATTTTTTATTTTTTATTTTTTTGCATGTCCCTGAGAGCCCAGGTGCTCTGATAAGGCATAAACCCTGTCAGCAGAGTGCCGATAGCAATGCGGTCTTTAAGAATAACTACACTCTAACCCAGGTGTCAACTGCCAGGTCCTGGCACAGTGCAAGAGTGCCAGACAGTCGTCCTAATGATGCATTTGACCCTGCAGTGCGTTCCTTCCCCCATTAACCTGTCAATTAGACGTCACCTGCGGGACTGTGCCTTCCGCAACCCGGGAAACAGAGGCGGGACACGTGCGGGGGAGGGGGGGGTGGTGTATGGGGGGTTGGAGGCTCTGATTGAGACCCCCTTCACTGTGCTCTCTGGACCTGTCCTCCTCTCAACGCCTGGCTTGGATTGTTCTAACAAGCTCTGACACACAGCACTGGACTCAGGAGAGGGCCTGCGGCACTGAGTGTGGGTGTGTATGTGTGTGTGTGTGTGTGTGTGTGTGTGTGTGTGTGTGTGTGTATGTGTGTGTGTAAGGGAGGGGGTGGTCAGATTGGTGCTCATTGACAATCAGGTCTCATCCCCAGAGCAGCGGTCAAACAGTACACCCCACGTCTTTCCCTGCATCTCTAATCCCTCCAACATGGGCTGGTGTAGGTGTCAGGGGCTTAGGGCCTTCCTTGGTAATACGTGTCAAAAAAAATAAAAAATGAGTCCAAGAGGTGCAAACACACACACACACACACACGCACACACACATTCCATTTACTCTCCCCCCAAACACACACACACACACACATATTCATCTGTTTTCTCTCCTACCTTGTCTTTTGTGTAATATTTAATTGGTTTGTTTCTTTGCAGAGATGCTGCTTGTGCACTGTTGCGCATGGAATGACTTCTGTTTGTCAGAGACCCATCAGAGGCAAAATTATAATGGACCTTTTTTTTTTTATTTTGGATCTTTTCTTTGGCTAATTGGTGATATATCTACTGCTGGTGGTTGAAAATGCCTCAATTAAAATGCAGAACCACACAGCAAAATTGATCGAAAAAGCTAAACCGGATTTCCTTCATCAGAATCATGGAGGGAGAGAATTCTTTTAAGTATGACACGTGTCATTTTTTAAGAGGAGTAAAGGAGAGTCATTCAAATGCTTCTGGGCCTGTTCTACTGGGTAGAATTCGATAGCATAGAAAAATTCCACTGCCGAGGTGTTTCCATAGTATCATTCTCAACATGCACAAAAGAACACACATTCACGTCCACGCATGCACACGAAATCACCACAAAGGTGTGATCAAGGCTGTGCCCTGGATGTTCAGTCAAGTGAAGCACAGGGGCTGCAGTCCCAAAGGCCCGAGCAAATCTGGATGTACGTTTTGAATTATTGATGCAATGTAGACTATGCATAATGCAAAATACATGGGCAAGGGAGACAGGAGGCAAAGCTTGGAAGGCAAACAGCAAACCAGCCAGCAGTACAGCTCTGCCGATTCAGGCCCCAGCTCCCAGTTCAGAGTGTTCACCAGTAAAGGTGTGCTCCTGGAAAGGAAGCTCTGCTGGTTCCCTTCTGTTGGAGAGCTGTAAAGTGTTGTTGTTAAGGCATGTCTTAGCCTGGTTCAGTTTTGTGTTTGTTTTCTCCAACAGTATTCCAGAAGATCACAATGCTTCTAGTAGCCTATGGTTTTACACCAGGCTGACACAGGATGATGAAACTCACTTTGATACAAACTTCAGCAAGAAAAAACTCATTCACTTTATGTGGATAAGTAGACATTTGCACCAGTTAAACATCTTTCGTGTTAACTTTAATGTTATTTTTGGATGAACAAAAACAAATTACAAGACTGCACAGTACAGCTATGATTAGGTAAAGGCATATAACAGATTGTGAGGGCAGTGGTTTTCAGGCATTTATTCCTGTCAGTTGCCAACAGGAGCACATATCCATACAGACTATTATTTCCACTTGAGAACTGTCTCTGAACTTGGGCTGACCCCTACGTTTCAGCATACACGAACCCAGACTGACAATGAGACAATCACTCCCTCGTCTTGCTAGATGCCAAAACCGTGTTTACATATCATGGAAAATGTGTATATTACACATTGGTTTTATGGTGATCAAGATAAAAACGGCGTGAGCTGTATCCAACTTCTGTTGATCAACTTAATCTTACTATCAAAATAGGAAATGAATTTAACCCTTCAGGGTGGTCGAAATAATTTTGAAAAATCTTTATAAAACCAATTTCCCACTGCCATGCATTTACTACAGTGTGTACTTGTGCTGTACACATACAGTAAATGCATATAGGACTAATGTGTGAGGCCATTTCTCCATGTAAAATTTCTCCAGCACTTCAAGATCCTTGCTCTTCTTCTACATAACCTACAGGGCATGAGTGGAGATCATCAGGAGCCTGGAAGGACACAGCCAAAGTCTGATCCTCTGATCACTGAATCGAGTGGATCTGGATGCCCTGATCTGAATCACTGTCCTGCTGGAAGAGTCATCTTAGTCTCCTGACAGAAGAAGCCATATTCAGACCTGAAATCTCCTGGTATTTGATGGAATCCATTGTAACATTTAATTTAACAAGGGCCTTTGGAAGACATGCATTCCCAGTACAACACAGATTCACAGCAGTGATTAGGCAATTTGGCTCACCTTCATTCACCTTGACTCATTTAATGCCATTCAGAGAGGGTGTGACAGTCTTCATAACGCCAATAAGCACACCTTGCACTGGTTACTACAAATTTAGATTAAATTCAACTTTATTGTCCTTACACACGTACGAGTACAAGGCAACGAAATGTACAAATCTGGTTTTGTTTCATTTTACCATCAAACCCAATTCCAGTGACAATTTCCAGTAATGTTTAGTGAAACTAATTTGCTTTGAACATGTGGTTTAATAATAACAAAACTTATTGCATCTTCTGTATATTTTGAGGGAATAATAGAAGAATTTAAGATGTGATATTTTTAAATATTCTTATGTGAGTTTCTATGATTCTCAAATTACACTGTGGTGTTAAAATGTACTAATATGTACT
>JAOYMR010000024.1:6932638-6989036 GCA_025802075.1 Tenebrosternarchus preto
ATATTGAATGCAGTTAATGCATATTCAGGCAAGCAGTTCACACCCCAAGCCTTCCTAGCTCAGTATAAAACCAACTGGATCAAATATTTTCAGGACTTGTTTCTGCGAGGTTCAAAAAATGTTTTGTGCCTCATCTACGTTTGCTTCACCTTTGAGCATACATTAAATAAATGGAATCATGCCTGATGGGTGTGGGAATCTGTCTTCTTTCTTCACCAAGCCTGTTCATTACCTGCTGAAGTAACTTCCTCTCCTCAGCATTACGGTGGGCTCCTCTGAAGGTAAATAACCCCCATCATGCATGCAGTCTGCCTGTTTGTAGTGGCCTCGGGGCCCACAGCCAACTCAGTGCCGTGAGATTTTCAGTGTTGCAATATAATACACAAAACGTGATAGCTTGAAGACCTGCAGTTTGCTTCGAGATCAATAAAGTTTCTATCTATCTATTGATTTAAAGGATCAAAGATATAAAACATTCCTGAGACATCCGGCAGAGTGAATGAAACCTTCAAAGGTATAACGTTACTCGATGAATGGATGAGTTGTAAATATCAGTTTTTCTTTTACGTAATACATAATTCGAACTCTTTCTTTGACACTGACATAAATATAGAGTGATTCATGGTAAAGATCATATTTTTCCATGATTTATCTTTTCTTGTCTTCTGTGTATTATTGGCAACTTTAAATAGAGATATTTTTAAATAGAGATATTTTTTAGATGCTCCCCAAAATTAAAGTGCGATGTGAGCGAAAGTATAAAACTATCTTGGCTTCCATTTTAAAAGCACAGAAAAACAGTGGTAGTGCCTACATTACTGCTAATGGACACTTTCATTCCCTAAGCTTGTAAAATCTCAAAGGAGATCTGCTCTGTCAAATTAGCCGGTGCAATTTGAGGCACTTATAGTGGTCTGAAAATATAGTCATTTAGGCCTGCATCACCAGTCCCAACCAGATGAATCACTGAGTCTGATAGCCTTGGTGATGCCGTGGAAATCGAATCAGTAATGCCCTTTAATAATACATTGGAGTCATTTAGAGGTATCAATATTTTCCAGGCCAGCTTCAGGAAGCAGTGAAATCCCGTTAACTATAACATTTTTTGAAGATAGGGCAGGAGGCTGTGTCACGTAGATAATTGGGAACAGGTCTCCTCTCCCCACTGCAACAGTACGCTATATGCTTTGCAGAATAAATTTGAAACAGCTGTAAATTTTTATGAACTTCCACAATTCCAATAAATAATATGGTCTACATTTCAAATTTTCAGCCTTGGGATGCTGAAAAGGGGTTTGGTTAGATGTAAACACGTTTCAATTTGTAAGTTCATGATTTAAGATAAATATGTCCTGCTCAAACTGTATGTGACTGCTAGTACAAGAAAAAGCGAGTTGAAAAATAATTTAATGTCTTAGTCTTTGCTGCCACCTGGTGGCGAATTAAAAAAAGTTCCGATACCATCCCTCAAGAGGTTTGGAACAATGTATACCAGAAGCCCCAACTTTGCTCACGGCTTTCTGAGTTTATTTTTTATCCCTAATCTAACACCCTTAAATGGGGCGGGGGTAGAGGTAAAATGATTTGTGCCTAGATTACGTCTGTTCAGGATTTAAGATATGTGGATAAAAAGAAAATGACTATTGTTCGACGGTGCTATGTTAAATAACTATGGTTCATTTGTTTACCTTTAAATGGTCTGTATCAATTTAGTGTCCTTAGTAAAAGGCAGTGAAACTGGAATAAAAGTAGGACAGTAGCTAATGTTTTTACTGCAACTCAAGAACCCTCAGACTGTTTCCTTAGTTTGCTGTACTTCATCTCCTAGCACACCTAAACTAAAAGAAATGGCTAGCATTCATTGAGTGGAACGGATTACTGCAATAGAATAGCACCTATGACATGTGATTTAAACAGACTAATGAGAATAAAAGAAAGAATCTGGGAAAATGTCCCAGATGTGGTAAACACAAAAAAAACAAAGTGTAGGAAACATGTAAAGCAGATACTTTACAACACACACACACACACGGATGGAAATTAATACTTTATTTTTAATTTGGAAGTGGTGCACAAAGTGGACTCCACAAAATGTGTTGTTTAAAACATACTTACAACAAAACACAGTTTTATAATGCCATTTATAAACATTGCCAATGAAGAATGTTAGCTTCAATATACCTGGAAATACCAACTACATGTAATCGTTTTATGTTTTGATGTCTGGAAGGTTGAGTTCTACTCTGGTAGTAGCGTAATCCTCTTATACACCTAAGACTGAGCTGTGCTCAGCACCTGGAAACATTACACCCTGATTACATCAGCTTCTGCAGTTGGGTTTGGCATCTTCAGTTAGAATTTGACCTCATAATTTTGGTTCCACAACCATTGCTATGAGTGTATGTGTTCTGCAGCAAAGCAGGACTAATTAAATCAGCTGTACAAGGTCATGGTAAACATGATGCGATAATCAAGAAAACATCAATAACTGATCATTGCAATGTTTCTGTTTTTTTTTCTGAAGCGGCTGTTGACAAGTCATTGGAGTCTTTTCAGATTTCTAAGAACGAATGAATGAATGCACGACAAAAAAGGAAAATAGCATAAAAACCTAAAGTGCTACTTGAGTCTCCCCTGAATCATTTCCATGGTGCTTTTAACCACAGCATTTCACACATTTATTGCATTTTACATATCACATTTCAGAAGGGGGGGTTTTACTCTAGTATCCCCAGCGGAGGAGACTGGGCTTCATGCTTCGTCAGATTTTGTGGCCTGAGTCATTGAGTACTGTAGCTCCCACTGTCCTGCAGCTGTGAGACTCTAAAGTGCTTCCACTGAGCTCCGTTTACCCAGCGCCATGGCAACCGCAGCCATTAGGTCGAGCTTTCACAACACTGCCTAATTTCACTAATTGGATTCTTTCCCATGGTTAAAGAGGAAACCATCTAGTGAAGTCAGGCTATGTTATGCAAAAACAAGTAGCTGTATAAAGTACCCTTCTCTCATTAAATACCAGGGCACTTAAAGCACTGCAGGAGGGCCATGGAAGTGTGTGACATGACAACACTTGAGAGGAATATCAGTAGGTGGTAAAGTAAGTCCCTCAAAAGGCTGTGGATAGATGGTGGCTGGTTGGATGTCTTTGCACTGAACAGTGAGTTAAGGTGAAACCTGTATGCAGTTGTGAGGATAAGGTTTGTGAACTTTCTGGAAATGCTTTTAAATTAATGGCTTGAGAAAATGTGATCTGATCTTTAGCAAGTTATAATAATAAATACTACTGTGATTTAACAAACGATACACAAGGTAACGGATAGGAAAATGAATTATGAGAAATTAGGATAATGAGAGTGTAACTGGAACCAGATAAGTTTTAATAAGTTCAGGTGTGGGCATTACCTGGAACATAAAACTCCACAAATTTGGCATCTTGTTTTTCATAGCAGAATTCAGTTAGGGTTAGGGTTAGGGTTCAGTTGTGTAATATTTCCTGACATGTGTAACATGATCCATTAAAAACAGCTTAAAGAATTTTTTTTGAAGTTCATAAGAACTTCAAAGAAACTTACAAAAAAAAAAAATTCCAAAGAGTTCCAGAATGTTCATCAGTCCACAACCAGACATGGTAGAGGCTGCTGCCGCAGGGTGTGGATAGCACACAGTCTCTGAGAGACCAGTGAATTTCAGATTGTACAAACATCTGTCTGTGATCTAAAACTCCAAACAGGTTGAGTTATGGATGAGGAGGAAGATATAAAGGCTATATAAAAACATAGGAGTAACTCAACAACAGAGAAACTCCATACTGTAGAATAGCAAAGTCCTGACCTCAACCCCTATAAAGTGTTCCATTATTATCACTATAATTAATAATTATGAATATATCACTATGATTATTAAAGCTGCAGGTCAATTACAGTCTAAAATATACATGTATTGTACATGAATAGTTTTTTATACAGGATTTGGAAAAAAACAACTGCTGCTCAAAACTAGCACAGCATTTGGTTGAGGTTATTAAATAGATAAATTTAATTAATTACTAAACATACGACTTTTACATACATACTTTTAAACTTCACGAATTAACTATATAAAAAATAAACGAGTTTTGATGTGCAAACTGTTCCCTAGAAAACTGTAGCATAGACCTTATCATGTTTAGTTTATAGACAAAACCTTTATTTCATTCAGCTTTCATTCAACGACATTGTTATTAAAACAGGAGCTGTCTAAGGTGCTGAAATCCCCCGCCTTTAACAAAACAAATACAAACTCCCATAACAGCAAAGAGACCCTGCTACTGATATCCTATGCTATAATAGTGTGTTCAAGCCTTAATACTGTAAGAATATTAAGTCAGTACGAGGACCGTCGGCGGCTGCAACACAGCTGTCTCAGACAGTGGAAGCAATGGATTGGCTGAAATCCTCGGAGGGCGTGTGGTTTAGGCACTAGACCCACTCGTTGACGTTGTCACAGCATGCCCGCCCTCGTCGCCACGTACCCAACCCAAGCAACAGCAGAGATGAACGGGTATTATATATCGGATGCAATACCCGATATTTTCTTGGCGTTCTTTCTCGTAACTGAGAATATTTTCGACTAGATATCGGAGTGGACTCGCACGATTTGATACACTGACATTATTGCGAAATACCCAATTAACAGGCGATGAAGCGCGTGCTGTGATCAAGTGTTGCACTTGCTGACAGCGGAGCTGCGTCGCTGCGTTCGCTGGATTACGGTGTTTTTCTTGAATGTTATGTGTCGCCGCTGAATGTGAGACGAACAGGATCTATAGAAGCACGATGGGACTGTTCACGCCTCACACTGCGAGGCCTTCGGGAGGCTGACATTCTGCTCCGAAACAATCGGCGTGAAATGTTATGATTGCGTATTTCTCATCAAATATATTTCCTGTCTGATAGGCCATGCAAATACTCTAAAATCTTTTTAGGATCGACTGGATTTGTGTGCTTCAAATAAACTCATACGGTAGCCCAAGAATGGTGCGTCTGGAGTTTTGATGTGCGCACTCTGGTGGAAATGTAAACCTTTAGCACGAGGACATTTTAAATCACTGAGACTCATTTTGAAGAGATTCGTCAGTGATTCTTATAAAGGCTGTGAACCACCTTGTAACAAGGCGCATCCAGATGTGTAAGTGACGTGCGATGCGTTTTCCTTGATCTAAGGGACCGTTCGTACTCTGAAGAGAGGAACATTTTGTCTTTTGGAGGTTCCACCATGCCAACCTCTCGATCTGGCGCTGGCTCAGTGGAATACTGGGTCGATGGCTCACGTCGAGATGTCTCAATGGAGGAGTTCTACACCATGGGCCCAGAACTGGGAAGGTAACTGGAGCACAGCTTGCATCATTGCACTTCATCTTTGTGGTCTTTCGATAGCACTCCTTTGGTAGTCTTCAGATCTGTGACATAAAAAGTAATTATTGTTCTGATTCTAACTTTGTTAATCCAGCCAAATAGCTTCAAATGTGAGATTAAAGAATACAAAATCTACCCAAACATATCAGCTGTTTTCTTGCACCAATAAAGAATAGTAAATCCGTTGTAGATCATGTTTCCAAATCTTTGCAAATGTGAGTTTAGTCTGTCTCTCTAGAGTGGTAACAATGCATTTTGTCCAGACTTCTTGATCGGACCATCAAAGCGTGTCTGTGAGGAACAGAAAGCAAACACAGCCGGTTTGTGAATGAGGGCAGGCAGAGATTTAAAGACAGAAAACAGACACGTGAGTGGATTAAATGGGGAAGGGTGGAAGCAGGTGCTGCAGTTCGGTTTTCTGTATTTATGCTATACGATCACCCCTGATCTGATACACACACGCCCTTATAATGCTGGTGTTTCAGTCTCACTCCCAGATGACATTTAAAGATCGTCTTTCTCTGAGGCTGTGGCGCCAAAGTGTTAAAAGTTCAATCGCAAAATAGCAACTGGCATCCCAGTGGGCTCAGCTATGTGATCTCATGCATCCATCTACTGACAATAAGTGTTCACAGTTTCACACTACGTCATGTCCACATCCCTGACTGGAGATAATTAAAAAAAACGAGTCCAGATCTATTCCGGTCCAGAGAAACTTCCTAGATAAATGGACTGTTGAAAGTTAACTGGACTTTCATCAGATCATGTTACAGTTTAAATACTGTACTTTAAATTTTGAACAGCATTTCTCATCTTTATGTAGCTATAATTTGAAATGACATAATCATAGTCATAATGCTATAGAAAAGCAGACCTGCCACTTTGTTTGTACCATTCTCATCAATACATGTAATGACTGCTGCCAGTTTCCTGCATTTTAGAATTGGGGAATTTGGCCATCAGTTTGAAGGAGGTGGTGGCTTGGTTACCAAGGAGACATACACCTGGAGTGTGATTGGGCTTGAGGGTGAGCTGTACTAGCAGAAAAGCTGGATGAGGACTTGAATCAAAGCTGTTGTTTGGACACATTAGACACCCAGTGGAGGTTTTTACTCTCCGTGAAACAGTGAAAAGTGGGCCATAGAGCATCTTATGACCTCTCAGAAGCTCAAACATATTAGTGACTCCACATGTAGTTATTTTTAAAACACTGAAGCTTATTTGGAATAAATCCATCAGCCATTAACACATTTATATGGTCTGGTGTTCCAGCATTGTCCTCTGCCCTTGTCTACAACACTTTATCATATCTTTGTATTATTTATCCTCTCATTGATTTTCTCTTGCTTGCTTTTGCTCCAGAGGGGCCACATCTGTGGTTTTTCGCTGTGAAGAGAAGCAAACAGAGAAGCCCTATGCAGCTAAGGTGCTGAAGAAAACTGTAAGTAAACTCATTTTGGAGCAAATTTAGTGTTTAGTTTTGAGCTCATAGGATAACTATATAGAAATGATAAAATAACTATATATAAATACAATTTGATATATGATATACATGATCAAGTTGATCAATATCACACATTGCAGATCGACAAGAAAATTGTGCGAACAGAAATAGGAGTCCTGCTGCGTCTTTCCCATCCCAACATTGTAAGAACATTTTCTTTCTGTACAAACAGAAATGTACACTTATGCACTTTATTAGGCTATCAGTACAGTTTTCTTCCCACGGCATTACAAACACTTTGTGTCAGCAATACCTTGTGTTTCACATAAAGCTTATTTGTATATTGTCTTGTCCTAAGCAGTTGTTTCCCTCTGTGATCCGTAGATCCGTCTGAAAGAGCTCTTTGAAACGGAAACCGAGATCGCTCTCATCCTGGAACTGGTGACTGGGGGTGAACTTTTTGACAGGTGTGGCATCTACCCTGTGTCCCTCCTCTATTAGGGATGTTGTTTATTTTAAAGGAAACGTATATGAAACCTATGGACTATGCCATAACACAACCTCAGTTTCCAGGAGATAGATAGGAGGATTAAGACTTTAGTCCATGGGGTCTAGGCCTGTGCCGAGGCAGATGTCAAGGATTTAAATTAATTTATTTCATTCACATTTTCATTACATCAAAATCTATTTTTTTATTTTGGTACAACAATGCATTTACTGCAGATACTCAGTCAATACTCAAAATGTTCACAGTAGACCTTACAGTCCCGCAATGCTTAAAATAAAAAAAAAATAACGTAATAAAATTCTATTTTACAGTAATATACTGACAAAGTTTATTCGTTCCTTTCCATTTTCAAGCATGACCCTTCACCTAATCAGTGTATTTTAAACAGCAGCTGATGGGACTGCTAGGTGATTTTAAGCATTTGTTCATTACAGATTGCAGTTTAAACATGTGCTTTGTGCTGATGTGTAAGTGAATCTTTCATGACCAGTGTGCATGTGAATGGAAAACATCGTAAACATCGTCTATGTCACTCCTGGGGCAGTCTGCCGTGTGTCTGTCTGAGGCAGTCTGCCGTGTGTCTGTCTGAGGCAGTCTGCCGTGTGTCTGTCTGAGGCAGTCTGCTGTGTGTCTCTTTCAGGATTGTGGAGAGAGGCTACTATAGTGAGCGCGATGCTGCCCATGTGATCAAGCAAATTCTGGAGGCTGTAGCGGTGAGGCCAATTACATGCACTAAACTGCCTCTTCATATTCATGTGTGTATAGAAAATGACTGACTGGCCAGATTAAGAAACACCTGATTAATCCTGATTAAAATCCTATCTAGTGTAATATCATACAAGTGAAATCTTGATGAGAAAGACGGTAATTATACACTCTGAGTAAGAAAGTTTTCTTCCTCTATGCCACACCCATTTCTCACTTCCCAATCGTGAATTTCTCACACCTTGGAAGAGACACACCGATGGTGTCAAAAGTAAAACTTCTTCTCCCCAGAAATGCCCTGATTTTTACAGCTAAAGGCAATTTTTAGTCATGTTAAGACTTGTGTTCTTGTAAATCTTGCAAGCCGTAATTTGATCCTATTTTTAGTCATTAGTGTTGTGCTATATACGCAAATCATCAGACACACCATCCAGAGTTGTGTGATGTGCAAATTAACTGCTATGGAGGTTGCAGTTTGATCTCCAGTCTTGATCTCAACGCTCCAGTCTTGATCTCAAGACTATCAGAGTAAACTAAGGGTTAAGGCATCTTTGTGTTATTGTTGTTTGAACAGACATCAGGGCCCATTTAAATATACAGTATCTCATATTATTCTTTTTTGTTCTTGATTTGAAACGATCCATTTAAATGTTTTATGTCTGTAGGCTGTTTTCTGTATAATACATTAAAGTTGAAAGAAATACCTTAGACCAGTATATTATCCACTGCTCTATTAGCCTTTGGTTCCCTTTTAGCTTATTTGCTCTTTGTACTTTAAGATGCAGGTCAGTAAATGTCTGTTTCCATTTGAGTCTCAGCATGTGGCAATATATAACAGGCCCAGGACTAATTAGTGTGTGACTGTAGAATCCAGATCAAACTCTCTGTGTGTTGTGAATCATATGTAACCAATACAAATAAAATATAGTAAAAGTACTCAGAGTCAGTTCAGTTCAGTTTAAAGGGGGCATTAACACATTTCTCTTAGCTTGATGGTTGCATTGGAATGGGATCCTGAGGAAAGCCTGAAGCCTCCTTAAAATGACATCATATAGTAGTCAGTTCAGATGTTTCCCGCTTTTAACGTCATGGAAAAACGCAGTGGCTCCAAAGGAGGTTCAATCAGAGAATGTCACAGCACTTGGTCAAGGCCCATAGTTTGCAGCAGAGAGATTGAGGGAGAATCTTGTGCTGTTGTGCTGGGTAAACGCCTTAGGGGGATGTGGGTTAGCTGCACGTGGAAAGCTGAAGGATATGCACAGAATGCTACGGACAGGGAGTAATCCTCTCAGAGCAAAAAATAAATAAATAAATGTATCCCAATTCCAGTTTTACCCTCCATGTTAATCTCTTGGCCAGGGGACATCTGGACTGCCAGATATCTAGCAGCCTGGGAACAGAGTGCAAGCCCTGTGACAATGAACTAGTGCTGTGGTGGCTTGTGTGTGAAGCAGGGAGTATGTGTGTGTTTACTGGGACTCTAAGCGTGTGTGTGTGTTTGTGTGTGTGTGTGAGCGTGTAAACGTGTGAGCGTTGGTTGGCGTGCATGAATATGTCGGCTGGATGCATTTATTCTATTTTTTTGACATTTTAATCTCTGTTGTGTCACAGGGCAGTCAGACATATTGGAAGCGTTATTTGAATTTCATGCACACACCACCTCAAGGTCCTGTTTGTGCACCAAGAACAAAACATAACATCAGTTTGTAATGTATTAATAAATCATTTATGCTATGCATTGTCATCCCTGTCTATAAAAGCTGGGAAAGAAGACTTTGCAGTGAATACCTTTACTGTATATAAAGTTGTCTAGTTTACTTTTATTTAAACACAATTAACCATATAAGTGATTTATTATGACCTTGCAGTCAGTTGGGCAGATTGATTCTGCTGGACCAGGAGCTGCATGTACCTGACTAATTTTTAGCCTTCCCACTTTCCTCTAAACATGTCAAACACTCATTTTTAGATGCTTTCATTAGAGTTATTGTCAGCAGCTCTGTGAACTGCTATATACAGATATGAGTGATAAGTGACAAGTTATATTTAGTGATTTTTGTGACGTGAATTGAAATGAAATGCCAAGATGAGGGGAAACAAACACCCCCTTTCTTCACCGATCATGTCTGTCAGCATTTGAGGATTGTGTTACTGAAACAACATCTGCCCTGTGTCTCTTCATCAACTTAATGAATCCAACTTGACACAGTATGAGTCATACATACATACTTTACCTCAAATAAGAGACTCCCGTGTTCCCTTAATGGACAACAACTGTGATTAATAACCAGCCCGATCACTACAAAAAACTCTGGGGAAGAAGAACTAGTTGTAAAGGTTTGCTGGACACCCATCAACCGTCTCTTCACCAGGAGACATAGATGCGTAGCAGAAGAAAATCACATCCAGCAGCCAGCCGTAGCTCTGAAAGGAGGTAGAGAGGGAGGTGGCGAGGCCTGGCGAGTGGAGGAGATGGGGGGGGGGGGGGGAGTTATTATGACTGCGGCTCAGGCTTCTGCGCGACTGCTTGCAGCAACATGGAGCTGTGCAGAGTTCCATGGGCCCAGTAGGAGATGGCTCCTCAACTGCGCTAATGAGCTCTCGCTGTTCAGTTTAATCTGGACATCAGAGTGCCTGGGCCCCACACTGGATTACACACGCTGGATTCACTCAGGCGAATGCACACCATCATGTAATAGGCATTTAGGCACAGTTGAGTAAATTAATTGAACGAAATCACCACAACAAACCACTTATTAGTGCAAGCCATCCAAATAAGAAAGCTAGCGCTCAGGACAAGGCAGCAATGCCTGAGATATAGAGCTCATCTGGTGCTTTCATTTCAAATGATGCATTTACAGTTTCGACTAATCTGGCCTGCGTACAGTCTTATTTAATTACATCCTAAATAATTAAACTACAGTTCTAAACTTTGGTGTTTTCCATGCCAGACGTTAGTCTACATTTTGTACATAGCCTCCACTGTACAATCAGAGTTTAGTTATATAGCACATTTTACAACAGCTGTTGTCACAAGGCAGCTTTACAAACATTTGGGTTCAAGACCCCAGTAAGCAAGCTAGAGGCAACAGTGGTGAGGAAATACCTGAGAAAGTTCCTATGAGGAAGGGGAACCAAGGAACCAAGACTCAAAAGGGGGAATCCATCCTCTTGTGGATACTGGACAGCACCAGACCCATTTCAGGTACTAAGTGTCCCTGTTTGCAAGATTGTTGCAGGTGCTAGAATACAGCAAAAGCCTGGTCCCTCTGCAGGATCCTGGAGGACTGAGTTGGAAAACAATGCTCAAATTCTATGAGGCTACAAATAAATCTATAGGAAAACAAGAAAATAACTGTTTGACCTGTGCATTTCTTATGATTTTTTGGTAACTTTTAACTGCTTCAACACAAGGACAGAAAGTTTTTATTTACTTAGCTAGCACATAGATAGTTTTATTTATTGAACCGCTTTTATAGCTGTTAGGAAATACAAATTGGAAAGAAGGCTGTCTTAATTGTGTTGAAATCCTCTTTCAACACAGGTCTAAAACTGTATATTTTTCTGTTGCAGTACCTACATGAAAATGGGGTAGTTCACAGGGACCTCAAACCAGAAAACCTCTTGTATGCTGATCTGTCAATAGATGCACCACTCAAAATAGGTAATTACTTTCAAATGATATTGTTTTGTTTCATGTGTTTTAAGAGCAAGCCGAGGCCCACGGCTGGGCAGCCTGCTCTGGTAAATTGAATAAGAGTTAGAAAATTAATACAGTGGAAATGGCTTTTTTTTTTATCTGCTCACTGACATGTCATCTGCACAGCGGACTTTGGTCTTTCCAAGATAGTAGATGAGCAAGTGACAATGAAGACGGTCTGTGGCACTCCTGGCTACTGTGGTGAGTTTAGGCTCCAGATATGTGAACTGCACATGTCAGCAATTGAACCCTCTGTTATTTGCTTGATTATATAGACCAGTACATAAACTGAACAACATTAAGAATGCTGAGGTGGTTGTAGATTCTGAAATCTTTTGACTTAATTTTGAACCACAGTTAATTGCTGGGAAAATACAAATGCACCAGATATTTCGATTTGTGCTGTTGTTGGAGGAGTTCTGACTGAGCAACACCTGTATTTTCTCTTCGCCTTCTGTTAGCTCCTGAAATTCTCCGTGGCAATGCTTATGGACCAGAGGTGGACATGTGGTCTGTTGGGGTCATCTTGTACATATTGTAAGTAAACAAGCTTACTGAACATATTAAGAGAACAGGAAACAGGTGAAGACAACAGAACTGGAAATGTTTTTTTTTTTTCAAAATTCCCTGTTGTGTTTTTGAACTACATAGATAGACCTGTGTAATTGGTTCTTGCACAACCTATAACTCAACCTT
The DNA here is from genome assembly GCA_025802075.1 of Tenebrosternarchus preto. Taxonomy (NCBI): domain Eukaryota; kingdom Metazoa; phylum Chordata; class Actinopteri; order Gymnotiformes; family Apteronotidae; genus Tenebrosternarchus; species Tenebrosternarchus preto. The sequence continues at coordinate 6,945,085 of JAOYMR010000024.1, forward strand.
CTGCCTTTGTGAGAAGCCTCTTATTCACATCCAAAAAAATTATATTAGCTCTCAAAATCTGCTTTTCTCTTCTCTCTTCCCCCAGGCTGTGTGGGTTTGAACCATTTTTTGATCCTAGGGGAGACCAATATATGTATAGCCGCATTCTCAACTGTGACTATGAGTTTGTCTCACCCTGGTGGGATGAGGTTTCCCTCAATGCAAAGGATCTGGTGAGTTCTCACTGCTTCCAGTCACTTTAAATGGAATCAGTGGTTTGTCTGATGGCAATAGCAAATTAGCTTTTGGAGGTTTGAGATCAGCTGCTGCTTGTTTAAACAGTGCAAATGTTTACATTAATTAAATGAGACAGAAGCCTGAACCCTTTTATTATAAGGTGTTACACAGTTTGCAGAGCCAGTGCCTTCCAGTTTCATAATTTCAGTCTGGTACTGTGTTGTTGCAGGTGAGTAAACTGATAGTGCTGGACCCTCACAAACGTCTGAATGTGCGTCAGGCCTTGGGACACCCATGGGTGCTCGGTAAGGCAGCACGCTTCTCCCACATGGACACCACACAGAGGAAGCTCCAGGAGTTCAACGCTCGGCGCAAGCTGAAGGTTAGTAGGAGCTCTGCCTGTGTGTTGGCACCCTTGGGTTTTTATTATGACGTTCAACTACAGTAAAATTTGCCAATCTGCAGGAACCGGGCTAATTTAGCGTCAGCTGTTCTAAAAGAGGGACCTACATGTTTTCACTATTGCTGAATCTCTAGACAAAAACTGTGTGTTAATCTTATAGAAGGTTTACAGAACAGCTTTCTAAATCTGATTTAGCTTGATCAGCATGTTTTAATTGGTATAACGGTCTGCAGTTAGTGGAGTGCAGATCCTTACTGAAGCAAAATTCTGCTTTCCTTTGAGAGTGTGAAGGACAGAATACTAGAAACAAGTACCTGGTCTCATCTCTCTTAAGTCCCTCTTCCCTTGCTAACTCTGTGGGTCTGATTATGTATATGATCAGATCTTTTTTATTATTGTTCACAGTGCTTTATATATGACCCTGTTACATTGCCATGCTCTGCTGCACTTGAAGAATCCCAATGATAAACACGTATTTAGTTATACAGCTTTTAAGGTTGATTACTGTAATACTGGTATTAAAAGCCCCTCTTTTTTTACCATTTAAACCTGCCGGCTGTATCTGCTTGGATGTTGAACTCTGTTTCCACAGGCAGCCATGAAGGCCGTAGTGGCTACAAGCCGCATGCATGAGGGTTCTAGGAGGCGGACGGACAGTTGTGAGATCGGCAGCTCCGACAAGCCCTCGCGGCGAAGCAGCGCGCAGAGGGAGGTCCCCATGGATGTCCAGGGCGAGCGTGTTCCTGTCGAACAGGATGTGCACAAGGCTGAGGAGAAGGAGGTGTTACGTGACCTGATTCCACCTATCCACCCCCCACATGGCTCCAAATCACCCCTGCTCCCCCTGGGTCCCCTTCCCACCCGACCGCCCCTGAAAGCAGACGGGCTGAGACAGTCCTCCGTCATCCCCAAAGCTCCTGTTGTCCGACCAAGGGTCCCAAAGAAGAGCTGCTCAGTGGACCCGGGGGGCAAGCGTTAACTATCGTCTGACCTCACCACACCCTCTGGCCCCAAGAGGACCAGCAATGGCTTCATTGCAGGGGTGGAGACCGGAAACAGTACAGACAGTGAGTGCTGGTGATCCAAAGCATTTTTTTAAATACGCCACAAACGGTGAGTCCTGATGTAGAAAAGGACAGACAAGGCCTAAAAATATTTTACTATTCAACCTTTATGGATATGGATCCATAAAACAATAACTATTTATGAGAATTTACATTACTGACTTCTCCAGTGATGCTCTTAAACTTCCCTTCAGCATTATGCTACTGACTGAGTTAAAATTTTAAAACCTGCTTCTGTACTTCACACACCATTTCCTATGTATGAGAGTCAATTTCTCATCTTGAAATTAATTTCTGAATTCTTGCTATTATATGCAAACAGACATACAAACTGTATGGTTCATGTTTATTTTCACTTATCTAGCACTAGGGTAGAAAGGACAATGTGGTTGTGGAATTAATATTGTAAATGAGTATTGTTTGGAATGACTGGTATAAAAACAAAGTATGTATTGTAAATACTATTTTAAAATAGTTACATAAATATTCAGTTATCCTTATAATTTATACACTCTTACTTATCTCATTATAAATGATTATAGATCCTATATATACATTTTGACAAACGTGTTTATTAAAGGTTATTTCATGCTCTGACCAGTGGAGGGTAGGAAACTGCCTGTGTGGTGATCAAGAATAACATCCTCTGCAAAGGTGTGAGCCACAGCATTTCTGTCCCAGAAACACATCAGATTCCATCCGAAGGATTTTACTGGAGTTGTTGTAACATTGGATCATAACTTCGATCCTTTTTACTTGATCTGTTTACGTATAACCATTTCCATAAAGCGTAGCGGTGAAGAAAGGAAATCCCACTTAAAACTATATTATGTCCAGCATTCAGCTGCATTCCATACCTGCACAGTAGAAAAAGTTATTATTTACATTTTCTACAATGGGGAGATATGCACATTACTCTCTTTTCATATGGATGTATGTCTTAACCACACTTTCTACCTCTTTTTTGAACAGGGGCTTCCAACCTCTTAAAGACTATTCTTGGGGGGGAAAAGTTACAATGTTTAGATATTAGGAGCTATGACAGAATTTATTAGTATATTGGCAGAACACAAGGCTGGCAGTTGATGTGAAAGGGCTGTTTTCCGTAAACCAGTTGCAATGAAGTTGTTTTATCTGCCTATGTGAAAATGTACCAACATAGACAAATGCTTTAATATGTAAACATTTGCTAGGTACCATGCTAATATGCTGCCAAAAAAGGAGCTTTGTACAATGCTGACATGCATGGTAATTAGTCTTCACTGAAATACATCTATATGATTATGTGTAGTAAATATATATTTTACCAGTAATATGCATTCACTTAGATATGCAGTCTTCAATAAACAGCCTGCAGGCCAGTGTAGGAGCCATTTGTGTTTGAACAGGAACTCTGTACTTTCATGATTAATAAATTGTGAGTTATTAACATTGATGCTGCTTTTGTGGAAGAATTAATACACAGATGATATTTGCATCAGAGTATAACACTCAATTAAAAAAAGAAAGACATACATTGGCCTTAAATGTACAAGAATTTGAACATAAGATAAGAGCTTGCCTGGCATGACAATATCTAAAGTCAAAATTGCAGATTTCCAAAGTCTTTTATAACCTAAAACGTTCATTGTCATCAGGTCCCAAAGATGAAACATTTTAGACCACAGCAGGTGGCAGAATAAAGAGAGTAAATTGTACAAATAATATAAAGTTAATCTTTCATCAGAGGTTAAGTTTAATTAAGAGGTCAATACAGTTAATGGTATGCAAAATAATCCAGTATTAATATAATTTTCCATATTCATGCAAGTGGTTCAGGTTATTATCTTTCACTATATTCAGTGAAACAGCTTGTAGATTATGAATTAGACTCAGTACTAATCACTCCAACACCTTTACTATCTGTGCGACACTAAGACTGAACATTATGAGGTATCTAACCTAGCTACTTCTGTTTTTATATTATGGTCTGTAAACTGTAGCCTACTGAAACGTTGCCATTTTGGCAGGTAGTTACACAGAGCTTTGGCTATTCTATTTAGTACCGATTTGACTCCATAAACAGGAACAGCTTCTTTGTCTCTTTTTTACATTTACTGTGTTTGCACCACTTTTATGACTTTAGGAGGACAAAGTGCTCCGGACACACACAGAAAACAAAGTACGGTCGTTGTGGGATGGCTACCGGGCTACGTAAGTTCAGGAGGCAGGGCGAATAATTTTGACGTAGTGAGTATATCCGGTACTTGTACTTGCATTGTTAAGTGCAGGCGAGTTAGAGTATTTCGTTTGTGGAAAATAAATTAGCTAGCTGTATACTGTACACGGTTTTTTTTTTATCGACGAAGGTTAAGGTATGTTGAATATTTGCTGAACATATTTATTTTGGTGCCTTAAGCGAAACGTCGATATGTGAAGCAGCGAAGCCACGCGGAAAAATCTAAGCATGGCGATGGCCTTGAATGCAAGGCCTAGTCCCTTTTCAGATGGCTAGCTATGGCTAACTAATTATTTTGTTTATACCTTGCTAATATTATGAGCAGTTGTTAATTCATTAGTGTATTGCATAAGACGAATGGTAGCTAAGCTACTTTTATTTTATACAGCTTCTTCAAATATGACCATCTTGTGGTTTTGAACTATCTAGTTAACTAGCTGACCTAGATAGCGTGGGAACGTCGCGGCGTTTGTACTGCGTTTACTGCTAGGTAGCCAGCTTAGCTAAGTAACTTTTCAGTTATAGTTAGTTAGATACCTAATCTAATGTTGAAAACGTAAGGAACTAAACAGTAGCTAGCTATGTAAACTCTACACGATAGTACATATTTGTGCGTATTTTACATGACTATCTAAAGCAGATATCGCGATGGTGCTACGCGCTGCATTTAATTAAAAATATAGAGGTAAAGGTTAACTGACCAAGATAGCTAGTTTATTAACATGGTACTTCATATCTTTGTGGGAGAGTTAACCAGCTAAGTACTTGGCTAAATACAGTTGTGTTTTAAAATTATAGTGTCAACAGATTAGCTTGCTAGACTAGAATTATCGTTGGCTAGCTATGTAGCTAACGATAATTAGCTAGCTAGTTAGCTTAGTCTGGCTAGCTTTTGTGTTGATCAGTGTCGTAGTGTCTGAGAAATGTATTCTAGTTAGATACGCGTTTTGTTTTTTTTTACTAAAAATGATGGTATAGAGACCTGGCTTGGTTTTGAGTCTCAGCTAACGCAGCGTGTCGTTTTGCCGAGGCCTGAGGCCCGTTTCACAAAGCTAGCTAGCTAAGACGGCAAGCCACAAGTCAGCAGCACAAAGCGGCTACCTTTTCGTTTCGGCGCCCATATTAACACGTTGGCGCGAGCGGACGGCTTGCTTTAGCGGCAAGGCGCTGTTTCCCGGAAGCGGCAATACATTTGAAATGAGAAGAGACGTTCCGCGCTATATGTTAAATCCGGTGGAAAGACCGTCGTGGTCCCTCATTAAATCGGATTCGCATTTGCTGTCCTGGGCAATACTTAATTGTATCTTTCTGTGTTTCCCAGCGTACGGCTTGGTTTAGTAAATTTTCTCCATGGCTGTTAGAAGGGGACACATAAGATACCTGAAAGTGAGTATGAGCTTTTAAAAAAAAAAAATTCTGCTTTTGAAGAGTAGAGATACTTTAGTCCCCCTACTGTGTGGGGTTTTTTGTATGTTTTTTTTTTTTTTTTTTTTTTTTGAGGGAGGTAAACATTTCAGGCAAAATTCGTCTAAAATTAAGTTTTGTGCATGTCTAGTTTCTTTGGACATGAGAAACTAGTAACTACTGCTTTTTATATATAAATATTTGTGCTATAGGTCTGTGAGGTTCAGAGCCAAGGTAATGATAGAGATTCACAGCAGCTTGGCAAGGGTGCTATTAAGGTAAGTCCATTAGAGAATATTGTATTTTGATAAAATAACTATGAATTAATGTGACATTTTGTGTATGTTTGGGTATATAATCTTATATTGTTCTTTGTCTCGCTCTCTCTCTCTCTCTCTCTCTCTAGCAGGAGGCTTATGACCTGCCTAATGGTTACGAGGACCATATGGGGGATGAGCCCAAAGACGCCAAAACAAACCTGATCGTCAATTATCTACCACAGAACATGACACAGGAGGAGCTGCGCAGTCTTTTTAGCAGCATTGGCGAAGTGGAATCTGCCAAGCTTATTCGGGACAAAATGGGAGGTAAGTCATATGAAACAACCTAAGCTGAGTGAATCTTCTGTGTCTTGCCTGAGGGGACTTTTGGTCTTCAGGTTGTTTTATTTTCCACACCGAACGTTTAATAATAACCTTTTGGATTTTAATATTTCGTGTTTGGAGAGATGGTATTGAGTCATGTGCTTATTTTCCATTTTTGAATATGATGTTAACGTGTTGTGTTTTACTTGTTTGTTTCTTTAATAGTTTACATTTTAATTTGAACTGGGATTGTTTCTGGAAGCTGAAGCATTTTATGCAATGCTGTCCACTTTTGTCTGTTATGTGGCTTTACTGTTCCAGGGTTTTTATATTCTATTTTTGGAGGGATGATGGTATATGTCCGTACATCATTAGGGAATGGGTTTGGATTTTTTTTATTATTATTATTAGAACTCTTCACATTTTAGCTATTACTCCTGTATGGTCTAACAGAGCTAATGCAAGATGATGTGTAATTTGGAGCATTTTATTTATTTTTTACTTTAATTTTGTGGCAGATGTCATTGTTTTAACTTGAAAATGTACACAACTTACTAATGTTTTGTGTTTATTTTAAAGGAAGCGATGGAAGCTAAGCAGTATTTTATGTAATACAGACCCTTATGATTTTCATGTGTGTGTTCATGATGTGTAATTGATTTTTCTTATTTTAAGGGATGAAGTAATTGTTCTGAAATTGTTTTTTTCATTTCATTAATTTCCTTCCCCTCCCCCCCCAAGATTATGCTGCATTGTAACATTTGGGTTTTTTGTTTATGAAAACTACTTTAGTCTGCAGGATGTGGACAAACGTTTGTTATTTTTATTTTGTTGTTTTTCCTTTTTTTTTTCTCTAGGCCACAGTTTAGGGTACGGATTTGTTAACTATGTTAACCCTAGTGATGCAGAAAGGGCAATCAGTACTCTCAATGGGCTGAGACTACAGTCTAAAACTATCAAGGTAACGTGCAAAGAGGTGTTCTTGTATCCATGTGTAATCTGATAGACATGACATGTTGATGTAGTTGCTAGGCAGCGGAGGGGAAATCCCAATACTGCCCAGTGTGTTTCTCAATAAGAAATACACTTTTATACAGGTCTGAGGTTTTGTTTTGAAATTTTCTTTTTCGTTTTCACAATTTTTGTCTGTGTCCAGGTTGTCAGACCCATATGATTTTAACAATTGGCTATCCCCATTGACTTGGCATGGTTTTTTTTTCGGTACAGAATTATACTGAAGTTTTTTGACTTTCGTAGTTTCAGATGTTTTGCCTCCATTATTGGTCAAGAAGTGTTTTTTGTTCAGTTTAAGTTTGTGTGGTAGAGGGAGGCACACGAGGTCATTTTGCTTGAGTATGACGTTGTGCCGAACCAAAGCCCTGCACAGCAATCCCTAATGTTTATTTTTATTTTCCATATTTTTTGCACTAATGGGATTGTTTGAAATGAAAATTGTCCCTTTTTTTTTTTTTTTACATTTGAACTTTTTTTATGCCTTTTAATTTATTTATTTAATTTTTTTTAGCTTTAGCTTGTAGAGCTATGTCATTATGTACAAGATACAGATTGTTCTGGGTTTTTTTCCTCCCCCTCAATCTGTTGTAAAATTAACAAAGCAATGTAACATTAACATTTTAATTTGGGATGGCAATTTGTTGCCTCTGTAACAACTTGTATTGGTGGTTTGTGGAATTTTTTTTATAAACCATTAATTAGTACTATTGATTTTTGATGCATCCTTGTATTGTTGGTTTCCTAAAGAATTGTTCTCCCTTTTTAGGTTTCTTATGCCAGGCCAAGCTCTGACTCAATCAAAGATGCCAATCTTTACATTAGTGGTTTGCCCAAGTCCATGACACAGAAAGATGTTGAAGACATGTTTGCTCGGTATGGACGCATCATAAACTCACGGGTGCTGGTTGACCAGGCTTCAGGTACGTGATGTTTCTACACGTACTTGGTGTACATGTGAACAGGGATGCCAGAAAAAGTGACCATTATAGTTTCTTTGTGTGAGTTTTTCCTTTAACTTTTATCACTTGGCATACATTAAAATTTCTAAAGCGTTTCTAACATTCGCTCCTTCTTAGGCTTGTCCCGTGGTGTTGCCTTCATTCGGTTTGATAAGAGGGCAGAAGCAGAAGAAGCCATCAAAGGCCTCAATGGTCAGAAACCCCCCGGAGCATCTGAGCCAATCACGGTGAAGTTTGCTGCAAACCCCAATCAGGCGAAGAATTCACAGCTCCTATCCCAGTTGTACCACACACAATCTCGCCGCTTTGGAGGCCCTGTTCATCACCAGGCCCAGAGATTCAGGTGGGTTTGTCAAGTATAAATGCTCATTTGTTTATTTTTGTTGGTGTGGTTTGTAGTACCAATACATGATGTTTTACTGCTGAACGAATTCCGCCTTTAAGGTCATTTTAAGGTTTTCTTTTTTCACTTTTTTTAAATTAGGTTTTCACCCATGAGTGTAGACCATATGGGTGGTGCATCGGGCATGAATGTGTCTGGAAATTCCACTTCTGGCTGGTGCATTTTCATCTACAACCTGGGCCAGGATGCAGATGAGGGGTTTCTGTGGCAGATGTTTGGCCCCTTCGGAGCAGTCACCAACGTCAAAGTTATTCGAGATTTCAACACCAACAAATGTAAAGGGTTTGGGTTTGTTACTATGACAAACTATGAAGAGGCAGCCATGGCCATTACTAGTCTCAATGGATACCGCCTGGGGGACAAGGTTTTGCAAGTCTCATTCAAAACCAGCAAGTCTCACAAGTAAAAGGACGAAGTATTACTTTTGGGTTCTAAGAACTTGTATGTTGCTTCTTTTTGCCTTGGCCTTCCATCCCTTCCTACTACAATTCTATTAGTGTTGAGTGTCTCCATAAAAGTACTGGTGTATCTTTTGATGTTTGAATAAATATGTAGTGCAGTTGTCTTGCTTTGGGATTTAACAGGCCAGTTGAGTTGGAGCTTTGGCCTAATGGAACATTAAACGATTCAGATTCTTCAAAGACCAATAAGACATGCATTGTATCAAAAGTTTGCAATATTCAACATCCCAGACCCTGTCGTCAATGCAGGGTGTTGACCTTCTCTGCTTGATATTGTATCAAGGTTCCAGTGCTTTTGAGGTTTTTTTGTTTGGTTTTTTTTTTTATATATATATTTATCATTTTTCTTGTTTTTGTTTTTTGGAGTACTTCTTCTCCACAAGTAATTGGCTGATGGCTACATCAAAGATTTGACAGTGAATGCCTCATCCCTATGCTTCCTTTATCAAATCACTTCTCATGGTTTAAATGCAAATCAGAGCAGCAACTTGAATGTTATTTCACCAATTCTCAATGACATTGGATTTGATTTGCTGAATGATTTAAGGGTTTTTGGCAGCATGCTAATAGTATAGACAACATGCTTATGTCAGATCTTTGTAAATTTTACCTAGCCACCTTTGTTTTTGCTCAAGTAAACAATTTGAAGTGATTTGAGTTTAAAGGACCAAAGAAAATAGAGCATGTATTCATTTGCTTTTTTTAATAGATAAAAATGGCCCTTTTTGTTATATAAATGTCTGCTTAAGGTGTTTTTGTGATTAAGATATTAAAATTGTTTTGCATTAAAACATTTTACTATTTTGTCTTTTGCTTGCAAATTTAGCAAGAGGCTATAAATTTTTAATTTTTTTTTTTTTTTTTTTTAAACTTGCCTCAGGTTTTTAACAGTGTCTTGCCTTTTCTGGTTCAAATGTCGTATTCAAACTTTTTTCATGAAGTGCGATCAAAATGTTCCATGTGGAATGTTAATGAAGGCAGTCTGATCATGGTGATGTGGTTTTGGTTTTGTTTATGATTTGGTTTCCTGGAGACACTCCCCACCACCCCTGTTTTAGTATCTGTAATACATGAAAATGTTTGTGTAATTTAGTATTCCCATCACAACTCTGTATATAAGATTTAGCAATTATAGTGAAATTTAGGCTAGCTTAATGCATATTTACTCTTATGAATACTATACATGGGTTATTAAACATTTGGATTGTTCTGCAGGACTCCTTAAAATGTTCTGCTGGTGTTGGACAGCAATGCTTGTCTAGTGTAGAGGTCAAATGTTTTCCTTCCATATGTGCATGTTCATTTAAGGCTTTTTGTCAGCTTTCACATAACGTGTTTGTCCTGTGATGACCTCATCAGAAGTATGACTTTAGCTATTGTAGCATGAATCTTTTATGTATTTACAAATAAATGCTATTCTTTTGTTGTAAAAAAAAAAAAATGCTTTCTAAGTTTTATTACAGTTTTTGGTTTTGATTATCATTTTGATTTGTTTATATATCAATATTTCTGTAAATATAAACTTGAGTGACCTTATGTATTGCTTTATTTGTAAACTGAAGTTCTAGATGCTGGAGTGAGTGTCATTCATTTTTAATGGCAAATTGAAATTTTTATCTTTCAAACCAATCATGCTCTGGCTTAAGGTTTACCTCTATAGACAAAACATATCTGCAAGTTATTAACAAATTGTCTGCTAAGTGCTGTAAATGCAACTAAAGACTAGCTGTAGTTATATCAAGAAGAGCACTTTAATTATGGTAGCTATAAAACGTATTTAATTTGTAAGAGGATTTTAATGTCTCATTGGGAAACTGTTTATAACTATATCTTTTATGATGAACAATGGGTGTTCTGATGCCACAAAGTAATGTTTAATTTCTCAGCTACTAAGCAGGATAATTAAACTAACTTAGACTATAGGGTTAGGGTTAAACTTTCCCTTTGACCTTGTCACTTACCTGAATAACAAGACATTTTGGCCACCATCACAAATGAATGGATAATGTGCTATTAATGTCCTTGTGGCTGTTGATACTGAACTTAAGAACCTGAGGTCAAACAAGCCTGCCCTATAAAGCTTAAGGGCCTGCTATTATTCTTCATAGCTAAAGCTTCTGTTAATACTGTAGACACATACTCTTGAATATTGTTACACAACTATATTACTTGATTAAATAATATATTTATTTACAAAATACTTTGCTTTATTATATATGAACAACATGCAGTAATGCAAATGTATTAAAACATTTCAAGTTCTAACTTGCATTAAAGAAGGAAATAGTTTGTCTAAAGGATATTTAGTCAGCAGTTGTTGACTTCGGCTTTATTATACATACCTGTTTTAAGGCAACCGTTTCATAGTCATGTTGATATGAATAACAGCTTCTTAAAGTGGATTAACAAACGTCAACATGCTGTAGGTGCCTTTGTTCTTTTTTGCAATTTTGTTGTGTTAAAACGTAACACAAAAACCCCATGAGGGGTTTGGTGCAAATGTCTGGTGCAAATGTCAAATAAGTATTTTTGATGAAAATGCATTGCATGTCGTATAGTTTTATGGCACAAAAGAAAAGCAAAGCTGGTTGTAAGGCTATTTAGCTCAAACTTGACAAATGTTGTAGTAGACAGTTGGTCGCTCTATTACAGTGTCTCCAACCACTTCAAATATATAGTCTTTTCTAGCAAGAAGTGGCACCTCTACCCTAGGCAGGTTCACGTTTTGAGTACGTGCATCTTCTGACATCCCAGTGGCTTTGCCCTGGAAAAAGCCAAATTCCAAAATAATTTTTAGTATTTTATAGCAGAAAAGTATTTTTATCACGTATATAATATGTGAGCAATTCTTTTTATAAACACTTCACTTAGAAGAAGATGCCCCCACAGTGCGATCAACCAGAAGTTGTACAACCTTCAGTTCCAAAGGTGCCATCTTTAATGTTTTGTAATTTGCTGTGGTTTGTTAATATACTACTCAATAATGAGGATGAACCTACCCCTGTATCAGGCGCAAATTCTTTCCGACACAAGTGACCAATGATTCCAGCTGCCAAAGCGTCTCCTAGCACGTTAATCATCGTTCTGAAACGATCCCTTTAAAACACACACACATATATATATATATATATACATATATGCATAAGAACTTTCTTCTGTCATCTTACTCTCTCTTATGAGCGCATTATAACACATTGCTTAGATATGCCTCTAACAGGATAATCTGTGGATGATCAGATCATCCATCATAAAACATGGCTAGGCACATGGAAATCATTGTGTACTTACAGAATCCAGTCGATGGCCACAATTAGCGTGATGTCATCTGGTGGCAAGCCCACAGATGTGAGTACTATCACCATAGTTACCAGACCTGCCTGAGGGATGCCTGCAGCACCAATGCTGGCAGCAGTTGCTGTGATACTGTAAAGAGAAACGACAGTAAACCTAGCGCAAAGGGCTGAGAAAGGCTCTCCTCTCTGTCAGTTTGACTCCTAGCATTACTGATAATGTACACAGGAGCTGCCATAAGAGCATAACAGAAAGATTGTAAGCGTCTAGTATATCTTATTTGCAAAGGGTGTGGCTTTTCAACCAGGCTGCAGCACCACCTGACTGCATTGCTGTGTCCCAAAGGTTCCTAGTAATAGTGAGGTGTGTTTCTGCTCGGCTGGAATAAATACACGGTCACGTCATCTCATCCCTTTTCAGACACCCTGATCCAGTGTGAAAAAAATTCAAGGTTTGTGTTTTCTAGAAAATGTTCTGTTCTCATTCAGTGTGAAATGACAATGTGTGAGTTTCTCATGTAAACAAACAAACAAACAAAAAGACACATCACAAACAACAGGTTATGAAAGTTTCCCCTTTGAAGGATTTTGTCCTCCCACAGTAAGTGCTGATGTCGCTATCTTAGGGAGCAAAAGGGAGTGGTATGGTTACCTTATTGTGACAAGCTGTCCAAAATCCAACTCGTACTCATTGACTTGTGCAATGAAGATGGCGGCCACAGCTTCGTAGAGGGCAGTGCCATCCATGTTGATGGTTGCCCCCACGGGCAAGACAAACCGTGCTATCTGCCTGTCCACACCACAGTTCTCCAGCAAGCACTTCATTGTGATGGGCAGGGTAGCAGAGCTATGAAAACAGATGAAACCAAATTACTACTGTAATACAGTGCACTTAATCTGTACCCAAAAGTACAGGGCATTTGAAGGTAAACTACTCTCACACAATTGTTAAGCAATTCTTGCTTCCTCTAACCTTGATGATGTGGCCAGGGCAATGACCATAGCTTGAAGCAGTCCTTTGACATAGGTGAAGGGGTTCTTCCGGGTCAACAGGAAAAACAAGACTGGAAGCAGAATGAGGCCGTGAATAAACAGGCCAGTCAGAACCGTTACAGCGTACCAACCCAGCTTCCTGCCCACAGTGAACGGGTCACTCATGTCCAGGATTTTCCCTGCCACCAGGAAGATGATCCCAAATGGGAAATACCTGAAAAGGAAAAGAGAGACAAATTGTGAGTAAGGTGTGATTCCTCTGCAGACATGGCAGAATACTGATCAATATATTTATGTAGATTGTAAGAACACTCAGATATGGAGGTGTATATGCTACGAACCTATCTGTCCATTAGTTTCTTTGACAAAATATGCCACTTTAATGTTGTTGACATTATATATTACCTTTATAATTTGCATCTAAGATTGACACCAGTGCTAAAAATGTAATCACAATGCTATGGTTTCTTAGCCTGTAGTTCCATTAATGAAAACCTGCCATCAGGTAGAGATGTATGTGGTTTCTATAAAAAGCCTGATAACACATGAGGGTGGGGGTGGGGCAGATGAGAGCGCTTGAGTGCAAGAGGCTTGTAATCTGCTACACATGCCTGCCTATTTTAACACGCTTCCCCTGGTGACTGCTCACGTGCTACCTGTGCACTGGATCCCTGACCTTCAGCTGCAGTGACATGTGAGCTTGTGAGTTCTCAGTGTCTCGCTTGCCGGCGGTTTAGATATCAGCTTTGACTCTGTCCGGCAAATGTTTGCATATTGTCTGCCCTGTTACTTCTATAATGCGATTCCTCTCCAAGAGAACATGCAGCGTTTAAGCCACACGGAACGCAGCTACAGTTCACAAAGTTCGTGGTTGCCGTCTCTCACCATACTGCTGCATTGATGATCTTCATAACACACTCGTTGATGCACTGGCACACGCTGACTAATGGTGCACCTCGCTCGCCCATTTTCCCAAGTAGGATACCTATAAGCGAACGGCATTGCTTTAAACCTTAAAGTCTATTTGAACTCTAAGCTTTCAAAGGCAGTGATGTGAGCAGTGGCCACGATCCTGTGGACGTGTGAGATGATGGGGAGCTGACCTGAGGGTCTTACCCATAGTGGCAGAGAAGATGACAATGCCAAGGACATTCATCTGCTGGCTGGTACCGGGCCGAGTCCTGTAGTGCACGTCGGGCGGTGGCGTGAGCTCCAGCAACATGGCACGGCCTTCGGGGCTCGCCTCGTCTGACACAAGATAGACAAACCCAGTTTGCCGGGTGCTGACTTGGGTTTTGAGAACAGGAATAAGGTCGGTCTTATACTGTAAAGAGACAACAAATATGTGGGAATGTTACTATTTTAGAACGTTTGAGAGAATGGCAATAACTGTGGTAATGGCAGTATAAACCCTAACCATCCTATATACCCTATCCCTCCTATACCCTTTAACCCTTCTATATGTCCTAACCATCCTATATACCCTAGCCCTCCTATATACCCTATCCCTCCTATACCATTTAACCCTTCTATATGTCCTAACCATCCTATATACCCTAACCCTCCTATATACCCTATCCCTCCTATACCCTTTGATCCTTCTATATGTCCTAACTATCCTATATACCCTATCCCTCCTATATACCCTATCCCTTCTATACCCTTTAACCCTTCTATATGTCCTAACCATCCTATATACTCTAACCCTCCTATATACCCTATCCCTCCTATACCATTTAACCCTTCTATATGTCCTAACTATCCTATATACCCTATCCCTCCTATTAGCAATGATGGTTTGGCCTGTGGCTTATGTTTATGCTTTGATAATGTTGGTCACTTGTTTATTGTATTGTTTATTGATTGTTTGACACGCATATCCCTGGTGGTTGTCGAGTATTGACACTGTGTTGGCTTTCCTTGGTTACTGTGCATTTTTTAGGTTCAGTCTTGCTTTGAAGGTGTCCACTGTTAGCATACTGTGAGGTTCTATGACAGGTGATTTAATCTGAGCACTAAACAGAAGCTACTGGCCTCTCTGTGATGACCTTATGATGACCTTAGCTGACGAGTTCCTAGTGAGCTGAGAGGCCTGTTTGGATTGTGTTTGAGCATGTCAGGCAGATACATTGGCCCTGTGCCGTTTACACATTTATAGATGAGTAATAGTACCTTAAAGTCAATGGGAGCCAGTGTAAAGATTTAAGAATTGAGATGATGGATTCCTGAAGTAGAAGTAATTCCTGCTGTGTAAATATGACCAAAACCAGTTAAAAGCTGTTCCTGAGTCCAACCTCATTCTCAAGTCTACTTACAAGTCATTTATGATCTATGGTGTCAAAGGTGGCACTGAGATCAAGTGTAAGAAGAGCAGATGGTTTTTAGAATTCACATTTAAACTTACATTAAGGACCTGTGTCTAAATGTTATAAAAGTAAAAAAAAAAAAACCTCACCTGTTGAAAGGTTGCCTCAATGAGATTTGAAGGAATCATATTCCTGAAAAAAACAGAAGTGGGAATAAGTGGAAACCCTTCAAAAGCAGTGACAGAACTACATTTATTTTTATTATATTTAAGCACCACATGAAGCACAACAAACAGTGCAATGCATGCAATTGAAAAAATACTCTCTTAATTTTTAATGTATTTGATTTGTCACACCTGATAGTGTGAAAGATGGTTTCTCGCGTTGTGAGCTTTGAATAAATCAGCAGTGTAAGGCTTAGAGAGCATTTTATCATACAAGGCACAGACAATGTTCCATCATTGCTATCACAGTGGTGACCTCTACAGTGACCTCCACCCATTAATTATCCTGAAAACCACTCCATCCACTAAAGAGATCCTTATCACACTGTTTTAAATGGATTATAAAGTACAGGCTTGACTGAGCTTCTTTCATAAGATGCATCTTATGAAACACAGAAGCCTTTGAAAAAATCTAAATTAATTCAGTTTGAAAGTTGTTTTTCTTCTGTGTTACAGCATAAATTACTGCTTTGTCCTAAATGTGTATGTTACATGTTATTTGTCCTTTGTTATTTAAAGCATCTTATTGTTCTGTTTTTTTTTTTCTTTCAAAATTGATTGAAGGTTCTACAGTCAACTGCTGTTGTTTTAAAAAGTGCTTTATATATAAATGAGAAGTATATAATTTTATTTATTATCAAGTTGTCCCAGGAAACCTACATTGTCACCTACAGTTTGACAAATTATTTAAGCGTGGGACAACATATTGGTAGACAACGTTGAACTTCCATTTTTCAGAAATGAGAAAGCTGCATTTACATGCCTGACAAGGTCCAGCAGGGCATCTGCGGAAGTTATAACTGGACCAGTGAGCCTGTTGCTCTCTATCTCAGTCCCGTGGCCTGGCTTGATAATCTCCACAAGCACAATTCCAACCACAACCGCAATGAAGGTGGTCCACAGGTAATACGTCACAGTTAGCAAACCCACACGACAACAAGCCTTGGACTCCATTGATGAAAGACCAGACATTAAACTAGAGAGAGAGACAAAGTCAAATGAGTTCCACTGTGAATGAAATGTGCTATATGTATAACACAGTATTGTATCTCTAATGACTGTGTCATAACCAAAGACATTTACCTCGACGTGATTAGGGGTAAGATGAGCATTTTAAGCATTCTCATCAAGAGTTCTCCAGGGAAAGAGAAATAGATTTTTGCCTGTTAAGAGAGTAGATCAAAGTTTAATGAAGTTCATGGTTAGGTGAGATTCAAAAGATGAACTGAGTGACTCATGGATCTTTTGTCAATATATCTGATTTATCAGGTCATGTTTGGAACAGCTACACCAACAAGACTGTGTATAGTTAACTGTAGTTACATTATATGTATAGGCACCAAAATATTACTGTAGCTGTACATAAACCATGTAACTCCATGTAAAATTAAATTGCAACAAGGTTAAGACAAGATCTCAGGTTCATTTTAGCAGCCGACTAACTGTATTAAGTCACATCTAACCAGCCTTATGTCACGTTACGGTGCAACAGATCAGCCTTCTGTTCAGTAAGAGGTACAGCAGGACCAGAGGAGCTTTGTAAAAACATTCCACGCCCTGATCCACCCCTGCCGTGTAGCATAGGCACTGGCCACTCCATACAACAGATACTTTAATGATATAGGAATTTGTCTCACTGACCTATTGGTACTGTTGTGTCATTCACACAGCGACCAAGGCTTACACTTCAGACTGTTAGCCTCAAATGACTGACTTGTGGCTGCATTTAAATCCAGCTCAACTTGGCTTGGCATTAAATACTCACCAACATTATTTACATCAGCTTTCGATGCTGACCTTTTACAAAACTGTCTGACTACTATCCACTATCTGTATGAATGTACAAAAAACAAACAAATAGAATGCAACTCACCAGGAATTACATGGAGCAAACGCCAAGGTCAGGAGTTTTATTCCCAGGGAGCAAATGCGAGGCTATACTGATGTAAGCTGCTCTAGATAAGAGTATCAGCCAGATGCCATGAACAGAAGCAAGGAAGTAACACCGATACCTCAGCACTCACCAATGGTACAGGTTATGTGGTACAATTTGGTATCAGAGGGACTACAACACTTCAACAAAAATATGAATCCTTCCTGCATTTTTCTTGTGAATTCTACATCACATTTTACTATTATTTTGCCCCCCCTCGGATAAGACTGTTCCTACGGGGTAAGACAGACACGAGCAGAAAGCTATAAGCACCAGCAAACTTTTAAATAGCTGCACCATATCTACCAGTGGCTTTCATTGCTTGTGAAATCACATAACCTACCTGTGTGGAAAGCTCAGTTCCTCTCAGCATGTAGCCTAGAGTGCATCCTGTTAACACGCCCACAACAGAGAGCGTCAGGAGACCGTTGCGCTTCACATACCGAGTCAGATAATCTTTTACTTTTATGGTGAATGTGTCACACACAAACTCCTTAATGTTCCTCAGCAGGTTTTTTCTCGCGCCAATCGGAGAGAAAAACCTGTGTGCCGTACGAAGCTTATCAGCATTCCCAGATATGAGTAGTTCCTCCATGCTGCAGTACCGCGAGTAACGCAGGAACCAAACTGTGGTAACTTCTTTCTACCACTGGATTAGGACATTGCTGAGAGAGAGAAGGACCACAGTCCTCTTGGGGAACTAAGAGGATTACAACTCTCTAATAAAAATCTTACACTTGTTTGTTGTTAATTACATCGTGCCAGGGGATTTAAACATGACTGGTGTTAAACATGACTGACTAAAAGGTCCGTTTTAGTCATATGGAAAGTCTGCGTAAACCATAGTGGGACCTTGGAATGAGCTATGACTCTTTATGACTCCTCAGGCCAGGCTGAGTAACATGCTGTGAGCTCAAGGCTTAAACATGTAATTTATACCTACATACCATAAACAGTAGGTTCATGTAGTCTTTCAAATGATCATGCACTGTATGTCAAATTACAAAAATATCACCAAAAACTATTAAAAGCCAACAAATTAATTTACAAGATAATTTATTTATATGTTCTATGATTTTGTAATAATGACATCTCATATATATATAGAGAATGAATAAACAGGAATTTGTTTGTATGTGTATATATAAAATCAACAATGTTTCATATTGTAATGGCCACAGAAATAAGTTTGTTAATGTAAGACTAAAAATGCAAGGATGTACAAAAACATGTAACCACAGATATTAGGGGAGAGACTGGTCAAATTTCCAGTTTCTCTCTACAACACAGCATTTCTTTTAAAATACCACTAAAATTTCACAGCCCTATTTTATAATTTTTCCATTGACTGAAATATAGGCTATCGCCTGATTGTACATGTGCTTTACATTGATTATATCAGCTCTGGAATGCAATTTACAAAAGTTGTTGCAGCCTAGCAATTTCACTGAAGCAGACCTGATCCAAAATAAAGAATATATTTATAACAGGCTATATTGTGAAAATGTACAAATGATACTGTTCCATAGCTTGAGGCCTAGCGCAACACTGTTGACAAACAGCAGTTTTAGTAGCTTTTCATTTCAGGAAAAATACTACAGTTGTGTATTTATTTGGTTTACCAATATGTAGGCATGTAGGTCCACAATCTCTTACTTTTATTCAACAGCTAAGCAAAATATATTTAGCTGCTGTAAATATTTAAAAGTTTAATCATGACAAATGGAACAAATGAAAGACACATTAGTAAGATCACAATCAGTAATAAACATGTCTTCTAAAAGTTTCCCCAGGCAAGGTTCACAATAATAAATTATTTCGATACAATTAAAAATCCTTTTTTCTTTTTTCAAATACTCATCATCAGATTATCCAGTGTAGTATCTCAAACACAAAAGGTAAGAACAGAATACCAAATGTGGTCCATTAACAGTCATCTTGGACTAGAATTACTGAACTTGTCCTTTAGTTATGCTGGTAGGTGAGTTTAACAAAAGGTACATCATCAAAAAGCAAAACCACCCATTGAAATCAGTTCTCCTGTACTGCTAAAATCCATCACCACTTGATGAAAACAAGCCCTGCCAGTACACCATATCCCAAGACAAGAAAAAGCACCTTCAGTAGCCGATCATGCTTATCCTCAAGCTCTCGAGAAAGGATTTCAAAGAAGGTTATAAAAAGGAATGTACCTGCAGCAAGGCCTTGGAGAACCACAGAAATAATACTTGCTGCCAGGTTCTGGGCACTCTCAATACCCATTCCAAGGCCAATGCCAACTGGTATCATGAGGCTGACTGTGATGCCCAACTTGCTGGCATCTTGCAGTGGCAGTCCTGCTTTAGCAACGCTGACCCCTAAAGCCACTGCAGCCAGGGTCTCATGGATTGCTACTCCAATGAAAAGGCTTCCCAGCTTCACCCCGTCTTCCTGAAGTCCTAGGGCAAGACCTTCAAAAACTGAGTGAGCCGAGAGGGCTAGAACCAAGCTGGCTAGCCGCAGGGGCCCTGCACGCGTCAGTTCTGCGGGGTTAAAGTGTCCATGATGATGCAAGTGGTGCTGGTGGCTGGCTGGGCTCCGAGGGGGAGCAATGAACGGGGTGTCATATTCCGAGTCACTTCCAGCCTCTGAGCCTCCAGCATTAAAGGTCTCCAGATCGATGAAGGAAGGCTTCTCTTTCCTGAAGGTCAGCACAGCCTGCTCAATAAACACTGTGAGGAAAAAGCCAATCATCATCATGGTCTCTGCCAGTGGGTAGTCTGTAGTCTTATTTAGCATTTCAAGGACTTTCTCCACCTAATGGAAAATAGACAAAGAATTACTCACAAAAGGTGTGGTACAGGCTCCTGAATAAGTGAAAGCAATGCCTGCTAGTAAAATGATGGCTAGTGATGCCATTTACAGAACCTTGTTACGGAAGTCACCAGTTTGTCGTTACTTCTGCATGGGAACACACGGAAATGCTATTGTTTACTAAAAACAAAAATGTTCCTTACCTTCTCTCTAACAGCAGGCAGAAGAGCATTGAAACAGGTAGCCAGGAAAACACCACCTCCAAAAGAATTACTGAGTGAAACCGCCTTTCTGTACCTTGCGGCTTTGTCGAAGTCCGACTGTATCACACGCACAGGAATAATAATGCCGCCCAACATAAGGGCAAACACCCCTAATAAGCACAGAACTTTGGCCACAACTATCTCCATGCTGTCGCGAGGAGGGTGCGATTCAGATTCACATCATCAGGTTTGTCAGAAATCTGAAGCGCATGGCTCGCCACACTCTCCAGTCGGCTGAACCAAACAGAAGGGAAGACGGCACCAGTCAGGCCGTGGTCTTGTACAGCATCTTTGACTAAACAATAAAGGAGAATGAGCGTATTACTGAGGAGGTACCTTAGCAACGGCTAGCTCTCGACACAACAGGCGCAATGAGAAAGTTATTCTTCAGCTGAATGGTAATGTTTGCGTACCGATCTATTTGCTACTCTTACTCTTAATGAGGTCATTTTTTATATCTATATCAAATATAGCTAGTTATATACATAATTAGCTGCTATCGATCGCAAGGCTAGCGGCTGGTCAACTAACCTAGACTAAATGTGTCATCTAGCCAAGTACTTCGCTAGCTAGGTCGCAATTTAATAACTTCGATAGGTTAGCTGCATTTCTCACCTAAATAACCCGTAATGTATTAAGATAATCCCTGAACCATTAATAGATAACCTGCACGTATATCGTTAGCTATCTAGCCAAGTTACAGCTCCCTACGAGTTTGCTAGCTAGGTTAGATAACGTTGTTCGCAAGCATTGCAAGCTCCGTTCCGAGTCTAGCTAGTTAGGTAGCCAGCGATCAAACAAGCTAATGCACATAACTTCGTACTAATTTAATTGCAATTTTATTTAAGGAGCGAAAGTCTCACCGAAGGCGAATACGTTATACTAGTTAGACATGTAGATTAAATTTATATTTAACCGATACCTCCGTTTCACCCGGTAGGCTACTTCCTGCTGCTCAAGCACCTGTCCGGTTGCTATGTCAGTTGGTGACGTGTAAGCTGTTTTTTTTTTTTTTTTTTTTTTTAAGGTTCGGAGAAATACCGCTTACGTTTTCTTGTGACTCGGTCTAACCAATTGACAAACATATCCATGTGACATTTGGTGCAAACCCTAAAACAAAAACCGACGATAACTGTAGCATGTCATGGTTACTTTACAGCAACGTACTGTATAATGGTCACATCATAACTGATACCAACTTGAAAGCATTGCAATAACACTGTGCCAGTGGATGACAAAGACGTTCTACTTGAAATTTGACATTTAATACCCATAAGGTAGACATTGAACATATCCCTTACAAACTCTTCTGATCAAAGACAGCTGTTACTGTAAAAAGGAATCACTTTGGGTCGATACTGCAAGTCTGCACACAGTCCATGTAGCAGTGATTCTTGTTTGTCAATCCATTAGCATGGATTAGTTACACAGAAATCTTATTGTTAAACCAGTCTGAAACATCTGTACAACTGAAGTATTTGAGTATATGTGGTTGTATGCGTTTAGTTGGCCTGCTAAGACTTAAAACATTTAGGCTAGACTGGTTTTCTCAAAAATAGGGAAGGTGCGGATTGGAACCAGTCACACATGCACTAATTGTGATGTAAAATTGGTCTTGTCCCTGGGGTTACGAATATCTTAAACAAAAAACAAACCAAAAATAGTCTGCCAGTCTTCTTTGTGTGTCCCCATGATGATTCTTTAGCTATTGAGAAAGAAAAACAGATGCAGTCTAAAGGTACAGAAGAAGACAATAACCATTTCTAATTTAAACTTTGTGCTCCTGCATGCTGGACTTTAATTGGATAAAACAATGAGGCTAAATTGCAGGATGTCATCTTTAATTCAATGACATTTCTGTCTATAGTTGCTGAATGTATATGATGCTCTGCCAGGTCTATTATATAGTTATCATCAGCTCCTGCATCTTTTGAGGTCTTTTTTTTTGCTTCTGGTCTTGTCTTTTGAAAAGGGTTCAGGTCAGGTGACTGATTTGGTTATTTACTCATCCAGGAAAACATCTTCACTGAATGTGAATGGAAACACCGTATGTGTATGGAAACATCTAACAAAATCAAACCAAAAAAAGCATATCCATGTTCAACCAGGATGCCACATTAAGGGCTCACCAATATATTTTCATTTCTTGCAAGGCATATATATATATGGTCATGCTTGTATATTCTTGTCATATTTGTCTGAGAACTCCAAGCCAACATGGAAAGAAATACCCTGTTGTAAATTAAAACTGATTCTGCACCAAATTCAAAGATTTTGTTTCACTTCAAGTATAAATGCACTAGACAGATATATTCACAGCAAAAACATTCTGAATTATTCTATAATCTTACATGCCAACCTGACGTATTTTGAAATAGTTCAGGCATGCATGAATTTATTCAGGACACATGGTTGATCACAGAGTATTACAAAACAACATTACTGTTCTTTAGACCAACAAAAGATCATCCTTACCATTTTAAGCATCATTGCTCTTCGTTACTAGCACTAGGTGGCCGGCTACGTATTTGACTCCTTAACTGCTCGATGAGCTCAGGATTCTGCTGCTGCATTTGCTGTGCAAACTGCTGGCCACTGTCCAGGAACAAGGAGGGGGGCGGGGTGACTTTACATAAAAGCCACCAACCAACAATGCAACAGCAGTTTGGTATCTTAGCTTATAGAAGAAACGGTGTGTGATCTTACGCCTGAATGAGACCCGACAGGTCTGTGGGAGCTGCTCCTGCTCCTGCTCCTGCTCCTGCTCCAGCAGATGCCGCGCTGGCGCCTCCCACAGGACCAGGCCCACCATAAGCTCCAGACATCATTCCTGACATGCTAAACAG
This sequence comes from Tenebrosternarchus preto, assembly GCA_025802075.1. Lineage (NCBI taxonomy): Eukaryota > Metazoa > Chordata > Actinopteri > Gymnotiformes > Apteronotidae > Tenebrosternarchus > Tenebrosternarchus preto. The sequence goes on from JAOYMR010000024.1 coordinate 6,968,459, forward strand.
TTACAGTCCTCCTGTATGATATTCTGCTAGAGTTTGTGATGATGCATTAACCACGACATAAGCGTAATCTATGCTTTTTAGGCATTGCATACTACTCACAGTTGTTGCACTTGTGGGTTATTCATCAAATTAGAAGCCTGGAAATTAAAGCAAACATCAGTAATTGTGTTTAAGAATTAAACACTCGCTGGGTTAGATTGATGAATACACTCACCATGCTCATGAAACCTGGATTACTAAGCAGTCCAGCCAGATCAACCCCACCCATACCCCCTGTCTGAAGAGAGAGAGACAGTGAACTCAAAAGTTGTTGTTTTTTCCCCTTCTACTTCCAAAAGTGAAGTGAATTTAGTCCACAATTATGAGGACTCACTGGGCTGGCTGTTTCTTTCAGTTTCTGCTCAGCTATTTTCAAATTTGATTTGTATGTCTCGTTTTCAGGGTCTAGTTCCAGGGCTTTCTTGTAGTAGCTCACAGCCTCTGTGTGTTTGTTCAAGCTGGCTAGAGCTAATCTGGTAAACAGAGGAAAGCACCATTATGTTACATTAGAATGTAAAGTATTTGCTCCAAACATAGAAGGAATTATTCAGATCGTTATGCAAATGTTCCCCTTTCATCAATAGTAATGGAAGCTTCTGACCACCAAATGAATATCATGAAGTAGGTATTATGCTAATTAAGTAAGCATAAGCTTCGATTACTCGTTAGCTATCTTAGTTTTGAAGCTTCAACAAAACTACAAAAAAGACAAAATTTGCACACCAAATGATTTGCCTGATCAGCTACATATTAAGTAAAGGGATATTTTGTCTAAATTTAAATACTGCCCTATTCACTGAACACTATAAATGAAATGCATCAATGATCAGTCAGTTCTTACTGTTCCTCTTACCCCATTCTTCCATATGCTTTGCTGTAGTTTGGATCAATTCCAATTGCAAGTTCGCAGTCTTGAACTGCTCCAGCGTAGTTGCCAAGTTTGCTGTATGCTGCGGCTCTTCAACATCACAAAACACAACAAGCCTTCAACCTTAAACACCTCAAATGATGGTTATTTACACCTTTCCAGGTTTGCAGTGCAAGGCATTACCTGTTGCAGTAATACACTGCATTCTGTGGATTAATCTGAATGGCTTTTGAGTAGAATTCCACTGCTGCACTGAAGTTTTCCACCTTCATTTGTTCATTGCCTGTGTTAAACAAATTTTGTATCTATTATTAAGCAGAATTCCAGAGTTGCACCTATACTAGCTTTATTTGACCACTAATACAACACATTAGGTAAATACCAGTTTAATGCATAACATTTTCTTATGGTTATGTGTTACAACTAACTACCTATTGCTGTTGCCCTGTATTCATTATAAAAGAGATGTGCAAACGATGTCCTCCACCTTTTGCAAAGTGCTTTTGTTTTACAGCCATACCATCACTTTTAAGTTGTTCTGCCTCTGTAAGCTGCTCCTCTGTAGGGGAACTATTGGCTGAGTTGATTTTGACTTGAGGCGTATCCGCTACCTGGCAAATGCAATGCTTTCAGTAAAAAAAAAATACGAATAAGCTGAATTTCTGGGGTGACAGAGGAAAAGAGATTTAACATATTCTACCTTTGCTGTGGCCATTGCAAATATTTCTGGCAAGGTTTGAGAGACTGCTAAACTCTTGTCCTCAGTGGAGACACCAAATGCTGTCTCCAGACACTGTACAGCAACTGAAAAGCAAGTAAGAAATCAGGGAAACAATTCTAAACAGAAAAGAAGTTAATGATTTACTCATTTAAAATCATGTTTACCCTCTAAACTTTCTTGTGCATCTGAAGACAGTGCACCAGACTTGAGCTGGTCATGGAGAAAATGGATAATGGAGTAAGCAAGACGCTTTGTCTCTGTCATTTTGGCCAGAGGGTAAGAACTCTCCAATTATTGATGGAGATCTGAAAGACAAATTAAAGAGAGTCGCAAATTGTATATATCTCCAACTAGAACCACAAAACTGTAACTATGACTTATTGTATGTGATCATCTTTGACGCTTTGGTCATACACTACACTGCACAAATGCTCCTGGAGATGCAGGACAACAGAGATCCAACAAAGCTGAATCATGGTCATTATAGTCTGGTGTGTTAGAGTAAGGTTCGGCGGGATAGCATAGCTCAAAACGTAAAACTTAAGTTTTTACTAAGTTTTCTGGGGGCTTTAAAACAGACCTAAACTGCTGTACTGCTGCCCCCTCAGACTTGAATTTGACACCAGTATTCCTGATTATAATGCCCACAGTGCATTACACCTAGGCAAGGAGAATCACTTAAATGTAGCTAGCAATACCCAGAAAATCACAGAAAACAATTCAGTACAAAGTTAGGTAGCTAAGTGATGTTAGTGGCAACCAAGTAAGAAATGTTATCATGACACAACAAATATTGGCTAAAGAACAAATTACGCTAATGTATCTCACTAGGTAGCTAGGGATCACAAGCTTTTTGTTCTGATGGAACAATTTAGTTAAATGTTATTTAGTCTCTATGCCAGCTAGAACGAATCAATGCAATGGCTAGTGTGGTGGTATCCTGTTAAATTACTAGCTAACTATAGACATTTGAGAGAACATTCTCGCAAAGAGTGAGTACTAGGACGATATATACCCAACAGTCAACCTTCTCCTTCTTGCGGAACTAATATCTAGATATCTGTATTGGGCTGCAAGTGATAACAATCGCTTTCAGATTTAAGTCGATTTTAGCTAACTAGGTAGCGAGCATGCTGCGAAAATACCGCTAGCTGGCTAGCTAGCTAACATTGTAGCAAATCTGCTAGTGGCACTTAGCTATCTAGCTAATATTGTTCGCTATGTTAGATTTCGCTCGCTGCGTTCCGTAGCTGTCTAGCTAGCTCCCAAAAAACAAAGACAAAAAGTACAAACATTCCGAGACTGGGTGAAAATTAAATCATGCTCGACACAACGGTACAGTTCACGGGCAATCAAATTACACAAACAAACGGGCATCACAGCTTCTTAATACTTACTAATTGTCCCACTTCAGGGATTCCTCGCCAGTGGTATGCTTTCCTCAGTGAGGTGTACGTATACTTCTCACCTCGTGCGTAAAACGTAATTCTACGTAACATTAGTTGTCCGTCAAAAGGTTGCCCATTGGTAAAGACAGTATATATTGTGTATTTAACCTATTTTAAAATCTTTAAATATGAAGTACGTATTAGAGATAATACATTCTAAATCTAGGTTCTCTGTTTAAAAATATATTATTAAATAGATAAGTGTCTGTACTAAAAATAAATACAGTCGACGATGTAGTTCTTGGACTGTGCTTTATTTTTAATATTATATTCAGACAAATAACAGTATTATTCAAACATGTTATTTAAAATAACTTAATATTGAAACATATCAACACTAAAGCACCGGTAAATTCAGTGCAGCAAGGTGTTATGTAATTCGCAGTTGCCAGTTTTTTCACTAAATTGTGACAGGTTTGCGGAGTTTTTAAAAGGGTAGGTCGTACTGATTGACACCCAGTTGGTCCAATCGTTTTGTTGTTCGATGTAACGCGCAATCTTAAGTGGGATTACTCAAGGAATTGCACGAGCTGTTTGTTGAGTAGCACACATTGATTCAGCTAGCTTAGCTGCTAAGCCGCATGAATAATGGCACCTACAGGTAAGTTAGGAAGTTCGGTTATGCACGTTTAGTTATTGATATCATTGATTGATATTTTAATTTGTGTTTTCCCTAGTGGTATATGACGCCCAGTGGGTCAATGAATAGCACTTGCTGCCTAGTTATCTAGGATATGTCACTTGCTAGCTTTGCTAGCTAGCTACCTGTTTTTCTAGCGGCTAACGTACATCGCGCCACTGTTGACGTTACATATTAAGTAGCTAGCAAGCTGACTTACAGCAAGCTGTAATGTTAAATGTTTTATTCCTGACACTCAGTAGTTTGTGATGTCTGCCATACTAACATGCCAGCTAGTTAGCCGGTATCTTACTCTCGGTTAGCCAGCGGCTACCTTGTCAGATAGCTAATCGCCACGATCCTGGCATCATCTTGTGATTTGTCATTATGAGGAACTTGGGGAATAATATAGCAAATATATCAGTTATATCGAACAAAGCTTTATGATAGTAGATTGTTCACATACCTAGCTAGTTACTTAGTTTGTTAGGCATTTGGCTGGTTAACTAGCTATATTAAATTTTACATTCAGTGGATAAAATAGCCAGTGTTCTCTTGTTTTAATGCATTTCTGAAATGGGATGTTCAACTAGAAACAAAGACTTCACTATTTTTCTCATTCAGGTGAAGTGGTATTTGGTAGTGGGAACAGAGTTTGTTCAGAGAATCGTTTACGCTGGGACCTTACACCTGATCAAATTAATCAGCTAACTGATGACCTTATCGCGAAGACCAAGACAGTCTATGACACTGTTGGGGAGTTGGAACTAGCTAATGTCAGCTACGAGAACACTCTGAAGGCCCTAGCTGATGTGGAGGTGGACTACACAGGTAATCAGTCACCTTCTGTTGTTATGGATGACCGTCATGTGTTTAATGCACAGTAACAATACATTTTTTTTTTTTTAGGCAAATGTTTTTCACAAAAAATAGCTTTGGTCAATATTAATAGTGCATACACATCTACTGAAGATCACTAGCAGTTAATCCATCAATTGCGTTGAGCTGTATTAAGATTAAATAATGTTTCACAATTTTATTTGTGACAGAATGGTATATGAGTTTTCTTTTATCACTATTGTAAATTATGTAAAGAAAAGCAAACCTAATGTCCCCCACCACTTATGGAAAGGTAACAAATAAACTTAAACATGTAACATCAAATAATAACATGTAACATCAAAAAATAATATTGTCATCCATCCTGCTCCCCTTACTTGACACCCAAGATCGCATGATGTGGCCTTGTGCACAAAGCTGTTGTATTGCCTTCATTTTTGCATGACTCATCACAATGTCTTGATACCAAACCTAAACACATACTTAACTTTTATTTTTATTTTTTTTTTTAAACCCTTGCTTCTTTTTTCCAGTCCAGCGGAATATTCTGGATTTCCCCCAACATGTGTCCCCCTGTAAGGATGTACGTGCAGCAAGCACAGATGCAGATAAGAAGCTGTCAGAGTTTGATGTGGAAATGAGCATGAGGGAGGATGTCTATCAGAGGATCGTTGCTCTTCAGGTCCTCTTCCTTTGTGTTCCTGTATTTAGGTGATAAAAAACAAAAACAACAGTTTTTTTTTTCTTGAGAGAAACTCTGTGTCAGCTACAGTTTATTTATATTGTGTTGTTATTGCAATTGGTTAAGCCACTTGCTTCAGGTTTTGGAAAAATAGTGTATTGTAGCACACGCAGAAAAGCTATAAAATTGAGGTGGCTGATTTGTTACTACTTCTGTGGTGTAGGGATTCCATTCCTTTAGGATGATAATGAAGTTATTTCATTTTTAGTAATTCTGAAAGTGTGTATATGTGTCTCAGGAGAAACTAAAGGAGGAGAGTCTTGCCCCCGAAGCTAAAAGATATATGGACAGACTGATCAAGTTGGGAGAGAGAAATGGGCTTCACCTTCCCAAGGATAAACAAGAGGTCCGATATTAACAAGATCTCAGCTGTTAACGAATGTCAAAATACTTTTTTTCCTCTGTATTTTGTTTCTTGTAAATAAAACCAGTATAATACAATGTAATATCTAGTCTATATTTCTTGTAACAGGAGATCAAGAACATCAAGAAGAAATTGAGCACTATGTGTATTGATTTCAACAAGCACTTGAATGAGGACACTACTACTCTCTCTTTCACCCAGGAGGAACTGGGTGAGTATGAAACTTTATGGTTTGTTTCACATCAAAATTCCTGGAAAAGGCATGGCAACTTTTCCCTCAAAGTAATGGCAATGATTGCTTCCTGTTTTTGACCAGCACAAAACATTCTGCTTCTGGTAGTTGTGGTAAATAACACCTTAACAATAAACTAGGTGGCCTGCCTGACGATTTCCTTAACGCCTTGGAGAAGGATGAGACTGGAAAGTTGAAGTTGACCCTTAAATACCCTCACTATTTCCCTGCCATGAAGAAATGTCATGTCCCAGAAACGCGCAAAAATTTAGAAGAAGCCTTCAATTCCCGCTGTAAAGAGGTTGGACTTCAGTTATTTATGCTTCATGTTGGTGTTCTAATATAGTTATCTCACACTGCCTTTGTCTAAGAAATTGACCTTATTATCTAGTTTAACCTAATAAATTTTTTTGTATTTAGTATTGTATAATTAGACCACGATAAAGCTTTGACCAATGATTTGTCTGGTCCCAGGAGAACTCTGCTATCCTGAAGGAGTTGGTGGAATTGCGCTCTCAAAAGAGTGCTCTGTTGGGCTTCAGTACCCATGCTGACTTTGTGCTGGAGATGAATATGTCAAAAGTATCCAAGAAGGTTGCTACATTCCTCGGTAATCACTTTTCCTTCAGTACTCTGAAAGCAAGTTACTTGTGCTTTCAGAAGAAACATTTGACCATCTTTGCTTGGCAGTTGAGATTTGATGGAGTTGGTGTATAGTCCTGATGTTGACTGTCACAGTTGGAGCACTGATCCTCAGAATGTCTTTTGCAACACTGATGTTCTTCATTCCTGTTCTTCTTCTTGTTAGAGGATCTGGCCCGAAAGCTAAAGCCCCTAGGTGAGGAGGAGCGTGCCGTCATCCTCAAACTGAAGGAGAAGGAGTGCCAGAAGAGGGACCTCCCCTTTGACGGCAAGCTGTATGCCTGGGACACGCGTTATTATATGACCCAGGTGGAGGAGACTCAGTATGCTGTGGATCAGAACCAGCTGAAGGAGTACTTCCCAATGGAGGTGGTGACCCATGGACTCCTGGATATCTACCAGGACCTGCTGAACCTCTCCTTCCAGCAGGTGGAGGGCGCTCCTGTGTGGCATGATGATGTCACACTCTACTGTGTCAAGGACCGCACCTCTGGTCAAGTGGTGGGTCAGTTTTACCTGGATCTTTTCCCCAGGTATGAGTGAGATTTTATTTTAACCTTTTATGAACACATGGAATTTGCAGAGGCCTCTGCTCCTTTGTGTTGTGCATGTATGATTAAATGTGTTTTTTGTTGTTCTTCTTCTTTTGTCCAAACCATATTTAATGATAGATTTAAGGTGTTACTAAGTGAATAGCTTACAAATAAGAGAGAGTTTGATGATTAACAGATGTAAGATGATGTTCTTATATGTGTTGTAACACAAAAATGATAGTCACATGAGTAAAATACACTGAACACTTTTTTTTTATTATTTATTTAAGATGATCTTAACACAATGATATGTTTTTGGGAAACAGTTCTCACACTAGTAGTTTTAGCCTGATGTCACTAATAGCCAGTAATCCTTTCCCTTGGCAGAGAGGGAAAATATGGGCATGCTGCATGTTTTGGCTTGCAGCCTGGCTGTCTGCTGCCTGATGGAACCAGGCAGATGGCTGTTGCTGCCATGGTAGCCAATTTCAGCAAGCCCACTGCTGATGCCCCTTCCCTGCTGCAGCATGATGAGGTGGAGACCTACTTCCATGAGTTTGGCCATGTCATGCACCAGCTTTGTGCTCAGGTCTATATCCTAGATCCTTTTGTCTATAACTTTACCTGTTTTTTAATTTCATGATGCATCCATTAAAAAAAAACTAACTAACTAACTCAAAAGGGTTTTCTGCTCATGTGCATTGCAGGCAGACTTTGCCATGTTCAGTGGAACTCACGTGGAGAGGGACTTTGTGGAGGCACCATCTCAGATGTTGGAGAACTGGGTCTGGGAAAAGGAGCCACTGCAGCGTATGTCCAAGCACTACAAGACCGGCAACCCAATCCCAGAGGAGCTTCTGGATAAACTCATCAAGTCCCGACTTGCCAACACTGGTAACAACTGTTTCCCTTTAGACTTAATGTGGTCTAAACTTGGCTGTGCTTCTCTCTTACTGGGCAAGGTTTTTAATTTTCCTAATTGTTGATTTAATTTACCGCTCGTCTGTGTCTTTTGTGTGCCACCTATTGGGATTGTGGAATTACCGCTGAATTGCGTAATCCCAGTAGCAGCAGGTAGCCCTGTGGTGTGGGACTGCTCTGTTGCCAAAATCCTTGCGTAAGACTTGAACCTTTAACTGGATGTCAGCAGGCCTTAAACAACATGGTTCGAATGCCTCTGAGCAAGACATTGACCTCTAACATCTAGCTCTTCCTCCATTACCAGGCCTTTCCTCAATGGTGTGCTTGTAAGATATAGGCACTGAAAAGTGTATGGCTTTTAAATGATTTGATGCAAATGGAAAATGTGTACAGTTGAAGGCTGAGATGCCTATATAAGAACAAAGAGCTGACCTGGACCTTTTGAATGAATGTATGTTTAAAAAAAAAAAAAACAGCTGCCTGTTTTTGTTTAATTACATTATTTAATTGCTGCAGTCTGTTCTTGTACACATGGGTTATACATGAATATCAATAGCATTCATTAGATTTTAAAATTATAACTTGTACCAGGATAAATGTATGTACAAGCTTCCAAGCTAACTACTTTAAAATAGTGCAGTATAAGGAATTGTTGAATATAGGTATGAGAATTTTTATTAAATAAATTTGCCAAATAATATGTAATAAACATCTTTATTAATTATTTAAATAAACATCCATGTAGCCTTAAGACGAGTCTTTAAAATGTATAATACTACACTCAATATATGTCCTTTCACATATTGACATCACTGCTGCTCAGGGGACCTCCACAGTATGCATACTCCCTTAAGAAAGCTGCCTTGATGTGTATGCTTGTGTTGGTTGCCATGCTCTGCATGACAAAGCAATAGAGTGACTAACTCCTCAAGTAGCCTGTTTAATTACCACAGTACATAGACCTACTTTGTTGATTTCTGATTAAAAAACACAGATCCTCTCATGTATTGTTGAGAGATGTTGACTTTTAAAAGCATGTTGGCAGTTTTTGAAGCTTTGAAACTTCACAAAACATCCAGCCAGTAATTTAATCAGTGTTCTTTTTACTAGGCTAATAAATTAATTAGCTAATTTGACTTATCCTCAAATCACTGTAAGGCATGGAGATTGAATGGAGCAGATATTCAAATGCCTACAGGCAATTATTTTGTCACTGGTAACTGATTTTAGTGCTTCTGTACTAATCTGGGTGTGGCAAAGCGTTTTTTATTTGGTTCCTCCGCCCCAGTATTTGTCTCCAAGGTTTCCGCTAACTGATAATTTTCTGTATATTCTGCATTTCTGTGTAGGTCTGTTCAACCTGAGGCAGATTGTGTTGGCTAAAGTAGACCAAGCCCTCCACACAAAGACAGGAGTGGACCCAGCAGAGGAGTACGCCAAGCTCTGTCAGGAAATCCTGGGAGTGCCTGCCTCCCCAGGTGAGCAGTTATTTTTAGTGTTTAATGAGGATCCTTACAAAAAGCAAAAGCGACCCCGTGTTCATAAGCAGGGTGTGGAGTAGAGATATTGGAGAAGGTAAATTGTGCAAAGGAACAACCCTTGGTCTAATTGCACCTGAATTCAACACAGGGGGGCAGAATGTCAGCTCACAATGCTGTGCTTTAGACTTTGTTTTGTGGACAACAGCACCTGTATGAGATGATGGTGTTGTCCAGAGGGGCCCAATAGCCAAAAGCTGTGTGGTGGGAATCCAGGTTCCTTTTGAATCATGCTGAAGAGGTGGTTGATTTGACTGACTGTGCTGGAGCACTGTAGTCTGGAACCTATGCATGTTGTCAGTCTTTATGAACAGTGCTGATTTAGTTTTATCTTTGTCCTAGATATTGCATTCAACCATCAAAACCATTTGCTGAACTGCAGTGGAACTGTCTCAGTTGTCATTTGTGTTTTGGTACAGGGACAAACATGCCAGCCACCTTTGGGCATCTAGCAGGAGGATATGATGCTCAGTACTATGGTTATCTCTGGAGTGAGGTTTTCTCCATGGACATGTTCTATGCTCGATTCAAGCAGGAGGGTGTCATGAACTCCAAGGTCAGAGCAAATTGCCATTTATAGCATTTAGTAACTTGTACTGAGTGGCAAACAAACACTTGATCAATCATAATGTGAGTTTTGCTGTGCTTTCAGGTGGGTCTGGACTATAGGAACTTTATCTTGAAGCCTGGAGGCTCGGAGGACGCAGCAGAAATGCTGAAGAAATTCCTTGGACGAGATCCCAAGCAAGATGCATTCCTCTTGAGCAAAGGACTTTCAGTCGAGCTGGAGCCGGGCACTCCATGTGCCTGTTGACCTTTTACAGTTACACACTAGATTGCGTTATCCATGCCTCTCTAGGGAACGTTTAACACACAGGCTGTAGATCTTTGTCGCTCAGATCTATCTGATCCAAATATAATTTATTCTCTCAAGTTATTCCAGCAATTATAATTGATCTTGGGTTCAGAACATGTTCACATACTGTGCAGATACATCAATTACACACACTATCTCTCTCCCGATTGAGCTGTGGATAGTTGTTTTGAAAATTAAAATTGTGTTGAATTAGGTGAGAAGAAAAAGAAAACTAAGCAAAAAGACTCAACTTTGTAATTTGTTTTAGACATGATGGTTCATTTATGTATTTAAACAGACTGCAAGAATCAATCCTGCATAGTAAGTTCACTTAATGAATTTTAATCATTGTATGAAATGAAATGTGAACAGGGTGGTGATGTGATGTCGCATTCTTATCCAATTTACCAGTTGCTCGACCACTGCTTAATGATGATCTTGAACAATGCAAAATTATTCTGGGTTTGCAGGTGTTTTTTTGTTTTGTTTTTTTTTAATTTAATAATAATAATTAGTTGTAAGCTGTCAGCTGTTGCACAGTTCTGACTGGAACATATTCAGCCTTGTATGCAAGTTCTGAGCCAACTTGCCACACAATGCACTTGTGGACAGTTTTGTGTGTCTATGTGTCCCCTCAGGACTGTGCAATCACTTGAGGGCTTACGGGGGAGACTGGGGAGCAGTACTTCACGTGGCCACATTTAATTGATGCAGAGGGTATATTACTGCACAGTGGAGCAGATGTGCTGGTGTATATTTTTTTTATGCTCTTGTAGTAATAATCCAACAAGTGCAAATTATTGGAGTAAAGTGATCTTGATTAAATAACAGGTTTCAATGAATAAAGGGGGTTCAAGGCACTGTGTGAAGTCATGTGCACATTGGCGTTATGCACCCAGCCCCAAGCATTTTAATTATCTTTGTGGTGAGAAATCAAAAGGCATCTCCAACTGTTACGCTTTTTTTTTTTTTTTTTGCCAAATGGCGCTTTAGCCAACTAACCATCTTCAGGTAATTAAGTGGAACAGCACCTGCTAGCTCCCCCAGGGGATCCATCACTAAGGCAGGTTGAAGGTTGTAAACAAAGGTTCCTCCAGGTGTACCTGATCTCTGTGGATAAAACGATGAAGAAAATAAGAGTACAAACAAGTGCTGTTGAGCACTCAGTCTATTGTCCGGGCTGTAAGGACGTTCACCACAGAGAGGTAAGCCGTTTATGCCACTGCCAGTGTGCTCAAACTTGCTGTTGTTTTAGCTCTGTGCAAATGAAGCAACAATGCCTAATGGAGAGGCTGTTGGATGCTTCAACATCCTGCAGTGTAGTGGTGTTCTGCTGGCAACATTCAAGCAGAGCAGTGGCTGAAGCTGCGAGGTGGCAGGTATCGGGAAGAAGGGATGGCTGTGCTTGGTGTTAACGAGGTTCTGGATATGGGGGTACTGCATGGAGAGGATGCTCATGTTCTGCAGCCCTGGTCCAGTATGGTGAGAGTGTACATCAGCTCAACGTTCTCAGGTGCGGATCTGCAGAAGAGCGTCTCTCCATTGCTTTAGAACTGTTCCAAATTAGCTGTGTAGAACTTTTTTTCTCTCATTTACCAGACTTATTTGGCTAAAGATTTGATCATTGACATAAAAGTGGAAGGATTCATTACTGTAAAAATATAGGCTGCTAAATTAATCTGCAACAAAATAGAAATGATCAGTGTTGACCCATTTTTAAAATCTAAAATAAAAATAATCACATTTGCAAATATAGTTAAAAGCTATTATATATTTTTCTGTTAACATATTTCTTTTAAAAAATGATCTTAATTGACATTCGCCAGATTTTGCCAGTGAAAGGAATACCTTTTGGGACAAGGCCTATTCTGAGTTACAGGACTTCTGTCAGAGTCTTGGCTTAGTCCTTGAGGTTTGTACTGTTCAAGCTGCTTCATACATTCCAAGTACAAAAAGAGCTAAAACTTCAAACTAGAAACTAGACACAGTTGAATCTCTTATGAAGGGTATGAGTGCAGAACAAAAATGAATGGCAACATTTTCTGCTAGCTGAAAGACACTATCAGTTATATTCATGCATTATTTGGTACTTACATTATATGTCCCGCTTGTCTGTGCATCATATTAATTGTATTATATCCAAAAATGTTTCAAGAGGGAAATGACATTTCTTAATTTTTTTTATATCTGGAAAGTTACATTTTGAACTTCATTTTGAAATTCACATTCTCTTAGGTCGTAGATTTTAAATGGGGTTTGAGCAGTTCCATCACATTTGATCACATGGCAACTGAGCTGAGCCTGCAGGAGATACTGTTGTGTCAGAAGGTATCAGCTGGTCCTAGTTTTATTGTAAGTATTCAGCTGAATTTCTTTTTAAATCAAAATGTGTGTAATCTATCATTTTATAGACTCTGGCCTGTCTTTTGTTCCTCTGCTGGATATTCACAGGCTTTAGTAGGAAATCAGTATGGTCAACGGCCTCTGCCTCACTCCATAATGGAGAATCAGTTTGAGCTGCTGCTCAGTAAACTTTCCAAGGACCAAGAGGGCTTGATGCTTCTTAAGCAATGGTTCATCAAAGACAGCAACTCTGTGCCTCCTGAATATGTCCTTCAGCCGATCACCAAACACTACCCTCATTACGATGACGCCGAGCGGGAGTCAGGCAAGCAGCATGATGGAGATGTTGTGTCCTGGAAACTAACGGAGACTCGGTTGTTGCAGCTGATCTGTACTGCAGCGCTGGAGGCTCAGAGGGATGGAGATGCCAGCGCAGAGCAGGAGTTCAAATTCTGCAAGTCAGGTGAGAGGATACGTCTGTCTGTCTGTCTGCAAAAGTACAAATCTCACATCATTTACTAAATTTGTTTACTGTGAATTAAATATTTGCATGTCCGATATTTTTTTTTCTTTGCTTGATTACCATGCAGTGACAGAGTTGGAGATGGAGAAAGCTTTTCTCGGTTCTCAGCAGGACAGCCCTTTAGCAGTCATTTTTGTGAGGGAACTGCCTCAGCTGAAGAAGAGTGAACAGCAGAAGCACAACAGTAAGTTCTTTGATGTCACTGCTGATGGTCTTCTGGACACTGAGGCCCAGGAGCTCTTGAATGTTCTCAAACAGCGTATTTACAATGACCATCCAAGCAACCGGGACATCCACACCGTAGAGCTTGCCAAGGCTGCAATGGACATGAGTCGCAAAGAGCACAAGGACTACCTGGTCAACTTTTCTGAACTGATCGTGTCTCAGGTGAAGGGGATAATTGGCAGGCAAGCTGCTTCACCAAAGGGTTCAGGATGGTCCTGGCTTCAGCAGGAGCTCTTCCATCATGCAAAGCTGGGCAAGGAAAAGTGCGCAGTCTTCATCGGGCAAGACGGCCTTCTTGGCAAGCTCTGCCTCATGATGTGGGAGTCCACGAATGTTCCGCACTCGCCCCTCGTGGTGTACGGAGCTCCTGGGATGGGCAAGACGGCTCTGCTTTGCAAGTTGGTGCAGGAGATGCGCTCTGTCCTCGAACCGCAGGCCGTAGTCGCGCTGAGACTGCTGGGTACGTCTCCGCTCAGCTCAGATGTGGACTCTGTCCTCAAAGGGCTGTGCGTCCAAGTCTGTGGTGCATTTGGACTGACGGCTCCCTGCCCACAGACTGCAAATACTCATGAGAAACTGGTGAGGTTTTTCCATGCTATGCTGCAGACGGTGTCGCAACAGGGAGAAACGCTACTCCTTGTCCTGGATGCCTTGGATAACCTATCACAGGCCAACAACGGCCATAAATTGCACTGGCTACCCAAAGAAATCCCCCCTAATGTTCATTTGGTACTGTCTACACTACATAAAGGGTCTGCTTTGGAGAGCTTGAGAGCATATGTTAATGATAAATGCTTCTTTGAAGTGGATCCGCTGACGGATCAAGGGCGGGACTTTGTCGATACCTATATGAAAGCTGCAGGACGAAGACTCACCTCGGAGCAGGCAGATGCCGTGCTCCACAGCTTCTACCAGAGTGGAAGTCCCCTGCATCTGAAGCTAATGCTGGATATGGCAAAGCACTGGTCATCCTGCACTGCTGTCTCTGATATTTGCCTTGGCAGTTCCGTACATGAAGTGATATTGCAGTTCCTTCGGGCACTTGAGATGAAGCACGGCAGACAGCTCGTGTGCCATGCTCTGGGTTATATCTGCTTGTCAAGGTTGGCCATTCATACACTTAATTTACTACATTTGCACTTGTACACAATTTTTTGGAGGAGTTAAAACTCCTGAAACGTTACCTGAAACTAAATATTGGAAGCAAACATTGAAAATTTCTGAAGACATGACTATATGTTCACAGATGTGGCTTGTCAGAGGCAGAGCTACAGGACATCTTGTCTTTAGATGGTGACATTCTGGCCGAAGTCTACCAGAAGTGGCTCCCACCTAATCCCACACTCATCCGCTTCCCCCCCCTCCTCTGGGCACGCCTTAGATGCGACCTGGGGGATTATCTGCTGGAGAGATGGGAACATGGCATTATTGTGTTAGGCTTCTCCCTCAGGTGAAAATGTATACCCTGTTAACAAGCCATTGTTTTTAAGTTTCACAGGCTTTCTAAGTGGACCAAGTGTAGCCAATTTTAAATTTGAGCTAGATTTACAGTTGCCCAGTTTGGGGGTGTTTTGGCAACTTGTGTCCCACCAAATTTTTATGTAAATTGTTTTGTTCAATAGCCAGTTTACTGAGGTGCTGAAGGAGAGGTATCTCTCTGTAGAGCAGCGAGTTCAAATGCACACTGTTCTCAGCGAGTACTTCTCAGGTCAGTGGAGTCGAGGCCAACTCAAACCACTGCTTTTGCCTTCGCTGAAGACCCATCTGAATGCTGACAGAAAGGTACTATTTACTGAAAGTGCAATAAAGTAACTACAGTGCATTACTGAAAAGTGTGGTTTATAAAAACAAACAAACTCCACTAAAGCATTGAGTGCATTGTTTTGTCAAGGTGCCCTCTCAGCCCATGTGGTTTGCTGAAGGAACTGCCAATCTCAGGAAGCTGCAAGAACTGCCCTATCATCTTGTACATGCAGGAAAATGGGAGGAGCTGCGCTGTTCCTTGATAGGTCAGGTTCAGTGATGACTCTCACTAGATCCTATGATGTGTTGTGGATGTAATTCAAATCTGTGGTTCCTTTTGCAGGTAGTTTGGACTGGCTGTATTGTAAGACACTCAGCTGTGGAGTGGCCAGCGTAATCCAGGACTTGTCACTCTGTGCCAGTGTTATGAAATGCCCTGAGATGCAGCTGATCCGAGACTGCTTTCTCTTGGTGAAGCCTACCTTAGACTTTATCGATGGGCTCTTGGGTTAGTATTATTGCAATTTGTAGCATGTGTTCGTTTTTTGTTTACCTATTGTTATAGTGATTGTTCTGAAGGCCTTTGTGCCTACTTTATGTAGATTTCACATTGGCTGCATGTTGTGCAACTCATCACTTAGGATGTTTAATTAAAATCTGCTCAAAGAAAGCTGAGTGGAGTTTGAATAATTGCCTGACAGTGTTTTTTCTGTGTTTGAACATATTAATTGTAGTTTAATACTTTAAATGGACAGCAGTGTGACCATATCAAAATAATAAACTCAGAAAACATGGTCATGGCCGTCTTCAAATTCCATCACTGCATTTCAAATCGGGTCAGTTCACGAAGGTGTTTACAATAGTGGCATGGCACAGTTTGCCTACAAATGAACTAACCATAAGCTGTTTATTTATTTATTTTTTTGTATTAAAGACTGCTCCCTCCTGTTCACTGAGATCTTTGCCAGGCTTCAAAGTCTTGCTCACACATACCCTTCCCTTATTGGACGCCTGTGCTCTCAGTGTCAGGACTGGTTCACTTCCTGTGCAGATCCGATGCTTATCCCAAGGTGTAGCTTCATGCAGGCCCCTGGCGGGCCTTTAAAGAACACCCTCAGCGGATTTACAAAAGGCAAGTCCCTTATTCATTACTTAATTAATGTATGCAGAGATTATACTGATATCTACTGGAAGGAGCCGTCTGCTTTAGCCTGACAGTTATGCAATTCTGTTCTATTGGGAGGACCAGTTCTGTTTGTACTGGTGCTTAACTACACCCAGAATTAACAAAGCCTGTTTATTGACGGTTTGTATTTTTGCCGTTTATAGGAGTCACTGCTGTAGGTCTTTGCTCCAAGAGAGAGTTACTGATAGCAGGTTCGCAGGATGGAGTGTTGATTGCATGGGATTTGAAGCACCACGAGGTGCTTCATACACTTATAGGACACACAGGTTAGCAAACACAATTTGTTTTTGTTGTTGTTGGTTTCAAGTTGCCATAGGGGTCTGCGACACTCACAATTTTTCTCCTTGAAAGGAGCGGTGCAGTCTGTAAAACTTATAGACAGAGGTGATCACTGTTTGTCTGCTGGACTCGATGGCTGTCTCAGGAAATGGAGTTTGCTCAGTGGCAAACAGCTGTACTGCATTCAGGTCACAGTCTTGGCCGAAGCCCGACCTCCCGAACAAATCCACGTGCTCGAGTCCAGAGCAGTGGTGCTTTTCAACACACAGGGAAGGGTATGCAAACTTCCTCACCAACATCCTCAGTACATGCTCTTAATAGAAATGAGTGATTCATAACTACATGTCCTATTAAATATGATGTGTGCATCCATCTGTTCTTCTAAACTACTCCTTTCATGTGTAGTTCAAAGCCTGGCATTTAGACACTGGAACGCTACTTTATGAAGTGGATGGGGAAGGAGATTATTCAATCCTTGGTGTGATGGGAGAGGACGTGGCAGTAATGTCCACTGATGGTCATTTCCGGCTCTACGATTGTTGCACTGGACTGCAGAAATTTCACACCCAGCTGAGCTGTGCTCACAGTTTCACTCTAACCAGTGTCCTCACACTTGCAAGGCATGGAAAGCTCCTCTTGGCATCTCAGCAGTCTTCTCTGATCTTGGTAACAAACCCCTTTTTAGGTCTAACATGGTAACTTCAGCTTCTCCCTGGTCTCCTTCACTGTAACTTCTCCTTTGTCCTTCGCCTGTAGGTTACTGCCACTGGTGAGTTGGCTGACGTTGAGCTTCCTGCCCCTGCTTCTTTCATGTCTGCCTCTGATGATGAGAACATGCTGTTTGCAGGTATTTTTCCTCTCTGCTGTTTAACTGATGGTTCAGATAGATTTCCTTCATCATTCATGCACAATATGATGAGAGAGAGCAGGCATGCACTGATGAACATGCTGTGTTTGCTGTTCTTATTCACTGACTCCTTGGATCAAGGCTGTGAGAGAACGCTGGCTGTGCTCAGTGTGAAGTCATCCTCTCTGCACAAGATCCAAGACCTCCAGCATGAGGCCACAGTTTTATCAGCTTTTTCATACAGTCGTGGAAACCAGGTCATCACTGGCTCTCAGGACCAGATCATACGGGTCCGTTTCACTTTATTCCACTTGCAGTCCTCTTTAAATTACTACAAACCTATCATTTTAGTTTGTTTTAAGAGGAAGCCTAAACCCAGGCGTTGTATCATGTTGCGTCATAGTTGACTGGATTATTACATTGTAATACATAAAGAACAAAACTGATGGTCGTATGTCAATTTTTGCTGATATTAAGTGTTGTGCTTGTCAATTGAAGATTTGGGGTTTAACCACTGGACAACTGCTGGATTCCCTCAGTGGCATGGGCTTTCCCGTCACCTTCGTGTCTGTGTATGATGGCACCATCATCTCCGCATCCACCAGCTCCACCTGCCTCAAACTGTGGCAGCTGGACTATGATCCTAAGCACAAAAGCCAGGCATGTATTCCTGCCAACTGCCCAATGGTGGTCATATCCAAAGATGGCAACACCATACACCTTGTTAGAGAAGAAGACAGAACAAAGGTGTTCACATGGAGCTCCACTGAAGGTGAGCCACAGTGCTGTTTTAAATATTTGTAGGAATTTAGGTGTAATTTAGATGTAAAAAAAAGTCGATTCATTTACATTTCTTTTTAGTTTTAGGATAGTTGTCCTTTGGTGTTACTTGGTGTTGTTTAATGCTAGATTCACCTGATTATGATAAATGCATTAAGTGTTTTTGCTACAAATAACTCCAGCACACAAACCCAAGGAACCAACAGATTATCACGAACAGGTAAAACAGCTACAGCTTGGACTTTTATAGCTTCTGTCATAGCTTCTGGTGTTTACGGTGGTCATTTTAATTCTTTGGGAATCCAAACAAGGGCTGAAAGAGGACAGTGTGTCATTTCCTATCAGGT
This sequence comes from Tenebrosternarchus preto, assembly GCA_025802075.1. Taxonomy (NCBI): domain Eukaryota; kingdom Metazoa; phylum Chordata; class Actinopteri; order Gymnotiformes; family Apteronotidae; genus Tenebrosternarchus; species Tenebrosternarchus preto. Next base: position 6,987,095 of record JAOYMR010000024.1, read on the forward strand.
CTGACTGTAACTATGTGTCTTCCTCAGGCCTTTCCCGGGAGTCCATGGAAGTGTCATCTGAAGTGTGCTGCATGGAGCTCGCCCAGCACAAGCAGCTGCTTTTCTGTGGCCTCCGCACCGGCACTGTCCTTATCTACCCCTTAACCTTCCCCGAGGAAACCCTGTGCCTCCCGCCTCCAGAGAGCCTGCCTGCCGTGCTCAGCATGGCTATTAGCCCCCGCGAGGACCGAATTGCTGTGGCCCACGAGGACATGGTGCAACTGTTTGAGATCACAGCCAGGGACAGCTTCCCCTGTGTGGAAGGTCCTTTCCACAGTTACTCCCTCACCCTTCTGCACTCACCCGTGTCGGCCATGGCTCTGGTGTCTGATGGACGTCTCCTCTACGGCACCCTTGGTGGCGAAGTGGCTGTCTATGACTTCAAAAGTGCCACGGCAGCTGAGCTCGACCACCACGGAGCTGCCATTACCTGCGTCACCCTTAGCAACTGGGACTCGCACGCTCTCATTGGTTCTCAGGACTGCGTCCAGAAGCTTTGGAGTTTGAATCCCCTGTTACTGGACCACACAATGGAGTACAAGGTTAAAGAGCCCTTTCAACTGAGTTAATTATGAATTTTAAATGGTTAATATAATATCCTCTAAATCTGATTCAAATTTGGATACACTTGCACTGTCCTTCTCACTCTTTGGTTTTTTTTTCTCCCTCTTCCTTTTCGTTACCTAGGACTTTTACTTTGAAGGGGTTCTGTGTGCAACTTTCTCTGTAAATGATAAGTATGTGTTCACTGGATCTCGGGACAAAACCATCAAAGTGTGGGACGTTGCTACAGGTTAGTATTAGTTATGTTAAAATTTTATCAAATACAAGTAGTTTCTCCGTGTACATAACCTCTGTGTACAGGCATTCATATTTTTATATATTCATGAATTTAACGTTTTCATTTTGATTTTTTTTTTCTTATTGCAAATGTGATTCCAGGGGCTTTATTATATATCCAGTATGTGTATGCCGCAATCATGAAAATGACACCCTATAAGGATGGGTTTATAGCCGTCTCGCAGCATGGGTCCTATATAAAGGAGGGCTTCCGTTGTCCTGAGAGTCCAACAACAGGGTACAATCCACTCCGCAACTTCAAGGCACATTACCGCGTAACTTCACGTGAGAAGATCCTCAAGCGCCCAAAGTCCTCCCTCAAAGGAGTCCACGAATACAATCCAGCACAGTTTAACTTCATGAACATGCTCAAGACGAAACAATCCAACACGTGTGTCCTACTATGAGAAATATGTACATGGTCTTAACTCACAGATGAGTTGTTCATTCTGGTAGTTAGATGGAATGCTTTATTTAAAAAAATTCTAAGTTCTAAGTTGAGTGAAAATGTGATGTAATACAAAAAATACAATATTGCAAATGTATTTATTCATGGTGAGAACATTGTAACATTTTGAAAGGGCTCATTCACAAGAACTGAAAGACCGTATGATATGAATAGATTAGATCAGGTTAAATGTATGATTTTTTTGTTTGTTTTTGTTTCTTGTATCATAGCCTTAAATACAAAAACCTGTTCTACAAATAGTAAATTTTATATTACATTCACATTTTAACAAGCTTTATATGTCTAAACTATGAATTACTTATAAAATTTGAGCAAAGGTTTTTCTCTGCAAGGCTTGAGTTTAGGACTTCCAGAAGTTTGTCACCTCCTGGATGAAGAAATGTTCGGCCTGCCACTGGCTTCCTTCCTCTTCTGTTGAACTGTTGTTTCAATTTGATTGATTAGAGCAGCTGCCAGTGTGATCATGCCAATCTGTAATAAAATAGACCAAAACCAACATAAATATTACAGTGAGTTTAGTTTAAAGCTGTGGCACGGGGGGGGGGGGGGGGGGGGGGGGGGGGGGGGGGGGGGGGGGGGGGGGGGGGGGGGGGG
>JAOYMR010000024.1:6999763-7018886 GCA_025802075.1 Tenebrosternarchus preto
ACCTCAGTTGGGCCCCGCCCCAACTCACCACCCCCAAATACACCCCAATATATTTCGCAAATTGACTTTAAAAACATTAATTTGCAAACACAAGCGTTGCTTTTTTTTTTTTTTTTTTTTTTTTTTTTTTTTTACTCTGGACTTTATTCATAGCCATTAACTTCTTTATTGAGCATATCCTGAAATTCTCCACATACTTGAGGGCATTTTATTGAGCTTTACCACACGCAAGACCTTTCATTCTCTCAACTTTGAGATTTCTGGGTGAGAATGAACAATTAAGTTATGTTTTAGTGATTTTGAGAAAGATATTTGACTGACTGTTATCATGGAAATCAAGGTCTATAGTGTTATGGTATAGAGCTAGGCCTTCAAAAAGTATCACTACCAGATAGTTCAAGAGACTTATAGAAATGCTTGTAAACAGCAACATTCCAAACACTTTGTGACAGGAATTGAAGTACTGGTATATTTTGTAATACTGAGTAGTAAAAGGGTTGTTTTTTGTTGTTGTTGTGTTTGATTCATGATGTAGACACTAGATTGTTGTCTCCTGTCTTTTACTGATTGTGCATCAGTAAAATACTGCCTCTTGTCGATCTATAATGTTTGTTTTTGATTCTGTTTTATGATGTTTCTGTTCCTCTGGTGCATGTCTTTACCCAAACTTTTCCAGTTGAGTTAGTCTGGTAATACATTTTCTATCAGTCATTTAATTTGAAGTACCAGTCATTTTGCCAGCTGATCATAACATTTGCCATACTATGATTGAGGGTACCCTAGATCATGGTTCTTCATTTGTACAAAGTATATAGAAAATTCACAGGATTTATGCAAGGTCAGTTAAACTGTGTTTAACCTGTTAAGAGTCTTAATTAAATCCACACAGAGGCTTGGTGAGAACATTTATTATGGAAATCAACCCTTGGCCAATCACTAAATAATACTGTTGGTGACAAACACATTGAGTTTTGCATTTGGCAAAAGATCCTTAACATTTCAATGTACAAGTGTGCTGGCCTATAGATTTTAACATTTTCCCTCAAATAATATAAGCACACCAGTAATTATCTTCCTGCTGATAACTAGTGAGAGGCAACAACACTTTTTCACTCATGTACCTGTACAGCTTCTGTATCTCACAAACTAATGAGAAATAAAGGGATATTTATTTCAGGTCATTACAGGTTTTGCATCATGACAAATTTAAAACATTTCAGCCGATATGAGTATATTTACATGTCCCACTCAAAACACTGTGTGTCATTTTCATTAGCCACTGAAATTCATGAAGCCCAGGTTCTTGTGTTTCTTGTTTGGAAGCTTCTGCTGCAGTAACAGTAACTGGTAGGGGCAGCTTTAAGTGTTAAATATAAATGTTGTGGGCCAACAATGTCAACACCAGACTTTGTACATTTGCATTTCAGTTTATAGAGATCACACGCATACTGTATATTTGTTTGATTCTTATTAATTTTTCAGTCAAGCAGGTATAAAATAGCTACACAAGGATTGTTAAACTACTGCACTTAACCGTTTGCTAAACAATATAGGACATTATATCATATAAGCTAGTAGAAGAGTGGGTTTACCTGTTACTATTATAGTATCCATCTGCTTGTGCAATGGTGGTTTGCCTTTGACAGCATCAGTGGTACTGCAGCCTCATTATGTGCCATGTAAACAGATACTTGTTGAGATCATCAGTGAGGTCTTAGTTCCTCTTGAATAATCCAGAGAATTTCATCTCATTGTTCTTGTTCTTCATGACTTAAAGCATACCTGATCACACAAAATTACATTATCGAAGCATTTAATACGCAGAAATATGTAAAACCAGCTAAGTGTACTACATACATTTGCCAAACAGTTAACAAGTAAATTTTTATTCAAAAGAATAGAGATGTGTGTTTTTCCTCTCATTGCTTTCTCCAGTTTTATTACTTATGACTCAGCAGAAAAGATTATTCAACAACGATAACACACACGTGTGCAAACGAGGTGAATATAGAGCAGTGGTATTCAAATCAAGACTTCAAATCCAAATCCGGTCCTGGATTTTGTAATCACTAGTAGTTTGATTAAATGATTAATGTAACTGGTTGGCTGCTTTGTCATCACACCTGACTCCTAGGTAAAGGGAGGGTGGAAAATCTGTAGGTCTTGGACGTTGAGGACTGTGATTTGAATACCTGTGATATAGAGCATGCTATCAGTAGAAGTGCTAAAAGCAGTTTTTGCTTACTGGGAAGCATTAGACAGAGTTTTTGTCTGCAAATATGTACATTATCACTAAATACCAACAAGGATTACATGATGTTTTTTATGTGGTGATTTTGGCTGATATACCACAAATATATTTACCTGCAATAATACAATGTAAAGGCTAAGAGCTTCCAAAATCAGTGTTGTTGTGGCATAACGGCATACAAGAAATACTTGTGCATAATGCATACATTTGTGTTTTTTTGTCTTTTGCACTGTAACAGTCTTCAAGTTTTTGGTGGCACATGTTTCAAAATGTCTAATAAACAAAGTCTCTAATCTTGGGTGATTTGCATATTGATTTTCATGAATAGAGAACTAGATGTGGTCATCCATTGTGGTCCACAAGGAACAGTATGTGTGGCATTTTCTAAGATCAAGTGTCCCAACAAAAAGACCAATGGTTCATATGTGTAGCTGTACAAAAATATAAAAAGAAAAAGCAAGTGTTTCACATGTATGTTGTATAAGTTCCATATAATAGCTTATATTCATTGAGGAACTACAGTTCATGCCTATTTTTCTATATCCAATGTCCAGTGATAGAAAGCTGATAAAGACAATGTTTGTCAGATAAATAACTTTTGATGCAACTGGAGAGCACAAGACTGAGTATCCGAGGTAAAGAGATTAATGTTGCTCACTAAACCACCTGAGTTTTTACAGTATCAGAAACAAAGTCAAGCTTGTAAAAATGATGTTTTAGGCTTCAAGTTTTTCACCAACCTTCTCAGGTGTTGTTGGTGCTTGACTTGGTGTTTCTGGAGAGCAACAGGCCATAGGGCTAGGGACGTAGTTGAATGGAGTGACCCTAACAGCTTTGCTAGGAGAGCTCTGGCGAAAGTGGCTTCTGGGAACACTAGAGCTGCTCTCCACAGACTGAAAGGTTGCCGTGGAAGCTGTGCTGTAGTTTTTGAGGGATCCATCAGAGTCTCCATCTTGCAGGTTATTTCCAGAAGACATGCTGATTTTTCTGAGAAGAGCAATCTTTGTGGTCTCATCTGAAATCAAGGTACCATTTTCAATTGTAGGGGAGGTACTTGAGTTGGTCTTATTGGTTGAGAGGTCCTCAGTTTGAACTGTTGCATCACTTGTTTTGCGTGAAATTAGTGTTATTGTTGGCAGTTTTCCTGGTAATCGTGGTGGCATTGGCTTTTGTCCTTCAGGGGAAGGCAGTAGAGGCAGTGCAGTAGGCGGAAGCGTACTCTTTAAAATCTGGGGAACATCTTCATCACGAATCCTTCTCCATGTGACCTTATTAGTACTATTTCTTAATCCACCTCTGATTTGCCTCTGTTTTGTGTCTGTCTCACTCTTAGCCCGTCCACTTGAGTCTGATGATGAGGAGCGTAGGGAGGAGCGGCTGGTGACACGGCTTAAGATATTTATACTGGGAGAAGAAGAATATCTTTTGAATGTATCTTCTCTCTTGTCCCTTTGCTTTGGACCAGGCATATGTTTCTGAGGCACTCTAGAGGGACTTTCTGAACTTGTTCTTCTGGCTGGACGTTTCACTGTAAGATCCCTGTCACTGGAATTTGCCCTTGATAGAGCCATACTCTGCTTGAGGGTGCTTTGTTCTTGGCCAGTCTTTGGCCCTTGAGCTCCCTGCACTCGTCTTGGGTCTTGTGCTGCTGGCTTTAGTTCCTGGCAACGAGAGGAACACAGGAAAACCGCTGATGCTCCAGGACATGCTCTTCGTGGAGACGCATGCTTAGATGTGGGAACAGAGCGTGAGCAAGGAAGATTTTGCCTTGAGAGGTTTGATGATTCTTTGATGAAAGTCAGTTGTCTCAGGAATCCGTTGTGATCTGATTCACTGCTGCGTGACTGAACAGATGTCATGCGAACTAAATTCACCCGATTAGATGGTAGGATTCTCTTCCCTGATAACTGACTATGTTGTCTACTGATAGTAGTAGGGTGGTTTGTCACCAAAGGCGAAATTGTTCTTGACTGTCTTGATGGATTCTGCATGAATGGTATTCTCACAGGGGATTTTTGTGTTTTATTGTCACCTGGAGATCTTGGGTTTTGATTGTTAGTGGATATATTTCCTTTCTTCTCTGGTGGACTGTTTGGAGCAGAAGATGCCATTTTCTGACATTGTTTAACTGTTTGAGTAGGGGAGGTTATCTTTTTCTGAGGCTGTCTGGAAGGAGTTGAATTTTGAGATGATCCTGATGATGAGCTCTTGGGAATCCTGGCAGGAGGAGTTGAGCTTCTCTTGGGCAATGATAGCTGAGTAGATTCACTAGAGCGCCCTAGTCTATGAAGACTCCTGGACCGGTGTTGAGCCAAGTTGGGATTTTTGGGGGTATCAGGTTTAGGGTTTACTTTCAAAGGTGGTGGTCTTTGTGAGAGTGTTGTCTCTTTCTTGGGCATGTATATCACTGTTCTGCCTCTGAAAACCACAGGCAAGTTTGGAACTGGTTTACGTGGGGCAAAATCAAGTGGCTTATTAGACTTTTTGTTGTCTTTTATAACCTTCTTCTTGTCATTCATGTCAGGCTTTGGGGTAAAGCTTGATCCAGACATGAATGAAAGAACAGACTCTGATTCTGATGAAGGTTCTTGGGACTTTGAAGCTTGCAACTTTGTGATTATTGTATTAGCGCCCTCCTGTATTGCCTGCCATTCAACACTGTTGAGATCTGAGTCTTTATCAGATGCCATTTCATCACTGTCCAAATAATTTTCATGACCCCAATCCCCAGTTTCCTTCTGATGAGTGGGTTTCTGTTTTTGTTTTTTGTCTCCTTTCCTTTTTCTAGAGACTTGTTTTTTCTTTTGCTTTGGCATAGCAGATGTTATGCATTTTAACAAAAGATCATCTTCAGAGTCCATGCTGACTGAACTCGGTGAACTGTTATCTTCAAACTGGTTTTGGTTATTCTGGAGTTTGGAAGAACATTGAACTGGGTTGGACATTAAATTTTGTTTATTTCTGAACCATACACGCTGTGATTTCCCCTGGTGTTCTTCAAAATCTGCATCACTTAAAGAACTGAGAGATGAGCTGAGAGAGTAACATGGAGGTGCTTCTTCCATAATTAGATTTTGCTTGATTCTGTGAAAACCATTTCTTTGGATATTGTCAACACAGCCTTTTGTGTTAGCATAGTGGAGCCCTATATTATTTTTACATGAATCACTCAAATGTTTCTGTCTTGTCCTTGCCACCATTCCATCCTCTTTATCCATTTCATTATCGCAGAAGCAGTAAATTGCATCATCCATCGATCCTGGATAGCGGAATGACTTAAAAGCAGTGTTTTCCTGTGCATTACCCCTGGAGTATGCCTTTTGATTTTGGTATGCATCCGTGCTTTGCTTTCTGATTGGGAGATCTAAATGTGGCATGCTCTGTGACAGGTTTTGTCCCTGCTTTTGTATTTGACGCACTGGGGATTGGCTTTGGACCCTTTGCTGAGTCATTTTTGCTGCCATCTCCTTAGTCTGTATGAGTAACCTTTGAGTAGGAGTCATGTGTTTGATTGTTTTGTTCATTTGGTTTGTTATGTCAGACTGACACGGCATCTTGGTTGATTTATGGAAGCGAGAGAAAAGGCGTAGTTCTTCGATTCTCTTTGCCTCTATATCAATTAGCTTCTGTGTCTCTTTGTTGCGGGAACGCCAATCCCTTGACCCTTTTACCTTGACTGGGTATTGAAGGGTTTCATCACTTAAGGAAGTGGTGCTTGAGAAATACATGGGAGTACCTTCAGCAGAATCAGTGTAGGAAGAATCATCATGATGAATATCTTTCATAGATGATCCAATCTTTCGACCAGAGCACATCTGATTGTTATTATTCTGAAGCACCATGTATACGGGTAACTGCACAGATCTTCGAGCTTGGGTATTGAGGCCAGTCATCACAGTAGGTCTTACTTTCCTAAATCTTGAGGGCATGGCTGAATTGATGCATTCTTTGAGAATTTCAATGTCATCATCTGAGTTGCCCTCACTGTACTGATCCTGATCCATACATGATGGATCATCAGCAACATCTCTCTCCCCAGAGTCTTGTTGATTTAACAAAGGAGTTAGCTTGAGCTCCACATCCTTCTGCACATAGTGCTCATGCAGAGGAAGGGCACTCAGACTAGAGGCACAAGAAAAGTTCTCCACTGGTTTTTCAACAGTGAAGTAGATCATTGTGTCCAAGTCTGGAGGCAGGTTGAACCTTTCCTTAAAGTCAGCGATTTCCATGAACTTCCGCAAGCTGTTTTCCCACTGGCCTCCAACAGCACCAAGATTTTGCTGCTCTGGACCATTTGGTTCAGGACAACATGGAGTTTTACTTCGACTTGGGGGCATGGTTTGCCCAGGGCTGTCTGGGAGATCACTTGGGCTCACAGTTCCACTTATCATTTCACTACAAGGATCGCTTTGTATAGAACTGGCAATTGAAGGGGACTCAAAGCTACCAAGTGAACTTACAGAGCTGCAACGACTCATCACTAATGGAGTTTCATGAATGTAGTTGTCTGAGGAACTGGATGGGGTCCTGTCCTCCTGTATCATTGGTGATCCGGCTCTGAGGAATGATTTTTCATGTCTCATTGGAATCTCAATTGGATTAGTAGTGCTGTTACTAGTGGGACACGTTTTCTGGTCTGTCATAAGCAACTGGCTGTCACTAAAATCCTCTAGAGTTTCATCCTCTTCCTCCTTTCTCACTACATCTCCATCTTCAACCTCAATGATTTCAAGAGATGAGTCACTCTCCAGCTCATTCTCACTTTGACTCTGTCCATCGAGAGCTCCATCACCAGAAGAAAGGGAGGACAGAGAGCTGCAGCGTGAAAAGCAGATTGGTGTGTTCTCCACTGAGTACTTCTGTGGTGTCTCAAGCTGACCTATTGTTGGGCTTCTTGCAGAGCATATCGGAGAGAACTTGCTAATACTTCCTCCAGTCATCACAGTTGGGACCCATGCTTGTCTTCTCATTGCCTGAGCTGCCTGAACATTAATAGCAGTCTTTGCAACACCAAACTTGGCAACACTCTGGATCAGTGGAACATGCTGATAGGAGGGGGAGAGCTTGATGGTAGGTACACTGGTATCAGAGGATACCCTTGTTGATACAGTTGCTGGTGTTGCTATATAAGGTTCTTGACTCTTTTCTTCATCTGTGCTACCTTGATCAGGCAATTGTAGATCTTTCGCTGTCCCAGAATCTCTTTCAGGTATCTCATTCTGACAAATTAAGTTGGAAACACCACCATTATTTAGCAGCTGCTCGTGAGCAACCTTAAGTTCAAGCTTGTTTGGACGCCTTTGATCTGCTGGTCTCACAGAAGATCGAATCTGGTCTTTACTACCACAGTAGCCATCACTAGTGCTGCCACTATTAAGGCTATCATTGGACAAACTTGAGTTGGCTGTTTTTAGCCGCAAGAGGGCATGGGCTCTGCTGAGGCGGTCTTTGTGTGAAAATGAGTTGGTTTCAGAAAGGCGACAAGGGGAACATGACTTGGCTCGTGCCTCATGGAGATCATCAGGTCCATAATTCCAATCTGCAAAATGGTCCTCAGAACTGAGGCTGAAGCTGTCCTCTGAAGATGTGTGCATGGTAATATCTTCCACCAGCTTGTCAATTTTAGCCACAGTGTTAGTGATCTTTTTTGCTAACTTTTCAGCTGCCATGGTCACTTCATCTTCAGGAGGCTGTGTCTTTTTATCCTCTGCTTGTAATGGTTCCACATCTCGCTCAGGCTCAACCTCCCTCTTGCGAGGCTGATTCTGAAGGAAGTTTGAGTTGTTCAAGAACATGGAGAGCATAGAAAATGTTCCTGTGTCTAAGCTACTTGAAACATTTGGGGCTTCGTCATCATCAAAACATCCAGAGTCTGAGGCATAGTCCTTAGCCAAGCTTTCAATGTGTCTTAAAGGCTTATTAATACTCAAATGCTTAGGGCTTTGCTTCTCAATTGTATCAAATGTTTCAGCCAGGTGCTTTGCATCTAGCTCGGCTTCCAATGCTTTCTGCTTTCTCATATAAAGTGAAGGCATGCAGGATCCTGGAGATATAACAGCTGCATCCTTATATTTGAGTGGTCGGTTGGTGAGGAGGTTTCTCAGAGCTGCAGCACTTCCCATGGCTATCATTTTGTGCTTTGAATGGATGAGATTCCGAAGCATGCTCACAGCTCCTAGGTCCCACAGTAATTCTTGGTCCTTTGGACTTCGAGCAGACAGGTTCCACAGGGTTCCACATGCATTGCTCACAATGGTTAAACTGTGAGATCGCAGATGCTGTAACAAAGTCTGGAGGCAGTTGTGATCCCTGAGGATTTGTCTAGGAGAAAAGAAGAGGGAAAATATTAGTGGTTCAATGGGAACAACAACCAGAATGTAATATTTGTCCAAGAAGGAGTTCAGAATAATACCTGTAGTCATCTCGGGTAGCAATAAGACTAGATACATTGCGCAGAATGCCTCCACCACTCTCAATGATTGCCAGTGAATTGGTCTGACACCGGTAGGTAAGTGTACTGACCAAAAATCCAAGAGCACCATCAACAGAGCAGATTGCCACCTTATTCTCAGTGCTATGTGCTGATAAATTCCATAAAGCACTTAGAACACTTTTTAGGGTGGATTCCTGTATAGAGATAAAAATTGTAGATTTAATACATTGTAATGCGAACTAATATAATAGTATCCATTTATAAATAGGTGCATTTTACCTTTGTAGCCTGAAGTGCACATGCCATTAATGCTGGCACACTGCCAACATCACGAAGGGTTCTCTTGCTGTTAATGTCAGCACGCCATGAAAGATTCCTAAGAATACTTGAGACCACCTGCATGCAAAGCAGTTTTTTTAAAGGACACATCGGTACAAAACCTTCAAAAACAAGCTGGAAATATGTAATGGTTTAAATTTGTTCTGTATTATATGTAATTAAAATAGAACAACAACAACAACAAAAAATTTTTTTTGTTCTGGAAACAACAGAATGTCACGGTGTACCTGCTGTAACTCCTCACTATCAGATGCAAGCTGGGCAACAATGGCTTGAAGGCAACTTTTCTTTGAGCAAAGTGTGGCCTGAAATGAAATAAAGAAGAGGGTATCCATTTGAGAAAAACCACACAAACAAACGCAGATCTCTAGTGCCAGATCAAATGTCATCCAATTGCTCCAGGTTATATCTCCTCTGTAATTTTAGTCTACCTTATTTACAACATCTCCATATGTGAGGTTAGTGAGTGCCATCCCAGCATATCTTCGCAGGGCCATGTTCATAGGTTCGTTCTGCATACCATACAGCTCCTGCTCCAGTTGTATTAAGTCTGCAATGGCCTGAAGACCCCCTGAATCAAATACACATTTACAGTGAATGTTTCGCAAAGCTGCAATGAGCTTTTTTCCCCTCCAGTACCACCTCACAGTACAGAACCTAAATGTGATCATAACACATCGATTTTGTTTTGAGAGTAAGAAGTCGTTATGTGTTTACATTTTGTATGTCTCTAATGTACTCATGTATTCATTTTTACTTTAATATGGCTTGAACATTTTTTTTTCTTGTATAACTGTTCCACGTTACAAAGCAGTTCTGCTAATGAGCAGTGGTTCCACGTACCAAGTTCATTCATGGCTCTTCGGTACTCCTCCTCAAAGGACAGCTTCATTATGGCACACAAGGCCTGGCAAATCTGAGGATCTACTGGTTCTGGGATGTCTGTGTAGTTCAAGAGCACAGTTCAATTCAATACATGCACCTGTCTGGGATTTGGCATGCTGCTTTTGATCCACAATAACAAAGATAAGGCCATAATCAAATCAGACTGGTTTTCATTATCGTGGCTTACCTCTGATCTTCGTAGCACCAGGCGATGGCGTTGTGAGATGGGTCTCAATCCAGTCCCAGCCATTCTCGCAGTGTGAACGGATCTGCTCCAGCACGTGCAAGACCCTCATCTCACGCCGGGCTTGGCCCTCATCGAGCTGTGAGTACACGATGTTGTGCAGGGCAGCGCTGGCTCGGGATCGAGCCTCTCGGCTGCACCCAGCAGCCTCTCCACCACCCCCATCGTGGAGCATTTGTACCAGTAAGGGAACACAGCCTGACTTGCGCATGGCAAGGCAGCTTTCCTGCGAGCTGGACATGGCTAACAAGGTGCGGGACATCTCTTCCCGATCTCTGGAAGCCAGCATGGACAGCAGCCAGAACACCATCTCCACCTGTGGAGCATATTTAGTGTACATTCAGTACAGAAATGTATCACACATGCTCTAAATCTTCACATCAAAACACAAATAAGTGGATGACTATGAACACTTAGACTGTCATGATGTAACTGTGCATCGGAACCTTGAGAAAACACACGTTACTTCCAATCCAGAGCAGGTAACATGTGAGGGCATTGCGGTCTTACTTTGTTTCCTGCTTCTCCAGGTGCTTCAATAGTGCTGCTGCTCGCTCCACTTTCCATGTCTGGGACTGATGCTTTGGAAACGGTGTCACTGCTCTGTAAAAACAGGAGTGAACAAGTTAGGGCTTTCAGCACACTGTGTAAGGTGCACTTCCTTAATGCTTCACAACTCTGTCAGAATGTCGTAATGCAAACATCTGATTTCAAAAACATTTGATATAGTTTTTGTATTTATTTACTTATGAAAGTCATTCATGTTTAATGCATTTGAAAGAAATGCATTTAATTCTTTTGCACTCTGCGATGTACAGTTAGTGTGAAGGGCAGCGTTCAAGCTGTAATATTCACATTTGTCAGCCCACTTGGCTCCCCAGCAAATCCTCTGACAGAGCAGTAAATTCATCCTTTCATCCCCAATCCCATTGCTATGGCAACCTTCGGTACCATGGGAAGGCATGTGATCTCTTGAGGTCTACCCAGTGGTCACGTGTTCGGCTACACACACGCTGCCTTGAATATGTTTAAAATAACAATTAGGTTTTGGTGTGATGGAACTGTATTGTTTAAACAATGCAAAAAAAAAAAAAACTCCATATCTCTCAGCCTCAACTGGCAAAGTAATGTTCTGCATTTAATGGTAACAACATCGTCAACCATTCAACAGTTTGAAGTGCTCAGTATTTCCTAGACCATCCAATTTGCTTCACATTATTTTGCTCCTACTAAATGAGCAACCAGTGTGGTGTAAAGAATGCTTTACTAGTTGTATAGGGTCCTCTAGAAGACTGAGCTGGCATGTCTCTCAGCCAAGCTTGTGTCCTTGCCCCTGAATGTCTCTCACGGTTGGAGAGCCAGACGGAGCTTAAGCAGCCAATAAGAAAACTGTGAGAGGGCATGCCCTGTTTCTCCCCAGCAGCCTTTAGTAACAATCTAAGCTGGCAGACAGCAGTGCATGCTCAAATGGCGTGGTTCTCCAGCGGCGTAATGTCGTATCAACAAAATATGATAAACAGGTAACAACTGGTCCTAAATCTTCAGCTACAGTTTAATAAACACATAGTATCCTGACTACTCCTGAGTTATTTGCAAATATATGCTCAAATTGAGATATCCTTCAACATCAGTATTAAATATTGGATATGGAACATATGTACATTAAACAGTAAATTTTATACAGATAAAACTACTATAAGACTGACACACAGGTCCAATATGTGAACTGCAGTATTTTTATTTTGGTTATTTATACATAGTTCAACAGGTAATGTTAAATAAAAACTATATATTATATATGTAAAGAAGATTCCAGGAAGAAACTGTTGTGTACTGTCATAAAAGATTTAGAAAAATGAAGTCTGCAATGTTTCCAGAAAAACAGGATTTCTTTCATCTGCTTTGCAAACAAAGTGCCTCTTAAATTTTAGGAGGTAAAAGCAGTTTATATTCAAAACAGCTGTGCAGCTGTGACCTGGAAACACACACACATGTCTCAGTGTAAAAAATACTTACTGTGTGCCCAGTTTTGATAGATTGTGATGTGGCACAATGTAGGCCCAAATGTGATGGACTGGGTGGGCGGAACCTGAGTCTCACCTGACTCTCTGATTGTGTGGGTTTCTCTTGGGAGCTGCGAGAACCATGGACCTCCTGTAATTCCTTCTCGAGCTGCTCCAGACGAGCCACACGGATCTGTAACGCATGCTGACGGGCTTTAGAACATTTCAGCCGAGAATGCTGAAGAACTATAGAACTGTAGAACTATGGTTTTCCTATCAATATAGTGTATATAGTCTTATTATTGCAGTCGGGGTAGTAGGAAACATGGCGCCATGTTTAGTTGCATCATTTTGTCCTCTGTTTTACAGGGAGGGTAAAAAAGTACAGGGAAGGGTGTTGTATTTTGAGTTTGTTATTTATCTTATATGTAAGTGTAGGTGTTTCCTTTTGGTTTTAGTTTGTTATTTTGGCCTTGTCGTTTCCTGAACTTCAAACCCCTTCTGTGTTCAATTGGTAAATAAATTTCCTGTTTGCTTCATTTTAATCCTTTTTTTTCCTAACCTTTATTTCTGTTACTTTCGGAGCCCAGACTGGATCATAACAGAATGAAAATTTTTCTAAAATGAATATATACATAAAAATATACAATTAATAATAAAATTTCTGTCTTAGTCTTTTTGTTCAGTTTTTCAAGTCACAATATATCTTTGCTCATTGTCCAGCAGTTTTTACAGCCTTAGATTTTCTTTACCTGTGTTCTTTGGACCATTTCATCACTGGTACCAAAACGTTCTTCCATGACCGAACGCAGCTGCTGGGCCTCAAACTCTAGCTGCTGTCGAATAAGGTCCATCTGTATGGAAAACTGAGATACAGAGATAACATGTAAGCATACGGTCATATTGCTGCTCAGGTCCGTCATAATCAAAGCGTATTGCTTTAAGACAAGTTGTGCTTCTAAAAAAAAAAAAAAAAAACACAGCCCTCTACCCAAAGCAGACATTTTATCTCTGCACAAGAGCATCTACTCAGTTAAATAATGTTATTTAAGTCTGGGACATGTCGCGGTCATCTATCAGAAACACTGAGAAACAAGGTGACCTCATTTTTTCGAGCGAAGCAAACAATGGCTGCGTATTTCACAGGAGCGTGAATGCGGTGGACTGTGGTGGGCAGAGGCGGAGAGTTACTCACCGTGTCGATCCTGGGCAGCTCTGCCAGCCTCTGCGACAGGGCCTGCAGCTGGGAGTAGTACCAGCGGCGTTCTCGCTCCTCTTTCTCGATCTCACTTAGCAGCATCGTCCTGCCAAAACAACAAAGACAACAAAACAACAACAAAAACACACCATGCAATTATTCAACCATCAAGCCAAAGTACTGATTCAGGTTTTAGACGGTAGAGGGTGCAAGGGTTGAACCAGCCATGGTTGGTGTTGATCCATGTGGTTGTGGTGTGCAAAAGAATCTTGGCTGTGATTTGCAATGAGTTCACGTGTATAATTTATGTTAGGGAACACTAGACAATCCATCTTTTAAAAATATATGTTGTAGACAAGTGATTTGTAACATAAAGACCCATCTGTATTTTACCTCTCCTTGCAGAGATCCTCTAAATGCTGTGCAGTGATGCGGCCCTCCCCCATCTGTCCGGCGTGTCCGGGGTGAACGGCCGTGCCTTCTCCACACACAGAGGAGCTGTGGCAGGAAGGCAGGCACACGGGACTCCGTGCTCTGCTCATGCTGGTTCGGTCCTCCCCATTGCCCGCTTGCTTGCCTATACTCTCAGGGAATGTCCGCAGGTTGTGAGGCTGGTACTTGAGCTCATAGTAGTTGGTTAAGTCCATATGCAACTCTGAGAAAAGAGTTTAAACAACGATTTAATCAGGCTTTTCTCATTTGAATTATTTTCTCTTATTATGTAGTAACAAGATTCTTGGTGGATTTGCAGAATCAGTGTTTTTGTAATCTTTTTTTTTTTTTTTTATCAATTTGGTGTTCAAATTTGGTGTACTTACATCAAAATTATAATAAATATAATCTGAACAATGGAATGGTCTAAAGTTTTGGCCAGTGTGCAGGGAATGTTCAGACCAGTTACCTTTGAGCTGGTCGAGCACATCAGCTCTCCCTGAAGAGGCAAGAGTGCAGGCCTCCTGCTCCAGCTTGCTCTGAAGCTGCTTCAGGACCTCCTGAAACGGCAGGAGAAAACGGTTCAGTCTTTGCCTCAAATCAGTGGCCAAAAGCATCGACACACACTACACACAGGGCAGTGTGGGTGTGTATCTGGAAACGAAGAAGATTTTAGTAGAAGAATTTCTAGTGAACAACATTTTTCTCTGGAACCTGCAAGTGTGTGAAATTAGTCAGTGTCCCTCTCTGTCTAATGACAGAATGAACTGAACTTCAAAATACAATCTTAGCAGGGAATATTTAGCATTCGGGCGTCTGTCATTTGTGGATTCACGGGACGTGTAATACCATTGTCTTACTAGATTCTGATTTAAGGTCAGTTTTGAAAAATATTTACAAATGGTAAACACTGTTAATCAGAGGTCTGGAAGGCCTCTCGAAGCCTCTTTTTAAGAGCTGTTTGTGTATTAAAGGCAAAGAATGAATAACTGTGTTTGTGGTATCTGAAAATGGTGGCCATGACCAATTGCATAACTTGCACCATAAAATCACACTGTAAACTATTACGGCTGCAATAGATTTAAGCACTTATATTGATAAACTTTCTTAGCCTAGATCTTCTCAGTGCAGTTTATGAGACTATATTCTCCTTTATAACATATTAGCAAAACAAACTACAAATATCAGGATTTATGAATAAATGCAATCAAAAACATTTTTCTCATTTTTTCTGTGTTTTTTTTTTGTGTAGTATTTCTGTGTTTCCCTGAGATGGATTTAAAATCAAGAGTGACTTTCATTAGTGTGTGTCAGTCACTAATGGCTTTCAACTGAATGACACCCCACAGTCTTTTCACTGGAGTGTTCAGTTTGATAGATAATGACTTAAAGGCTGATGTTTTGGGAATGTACACAGGTAAGTGAGACTGGGTCACATGAACTATGAGTGCCCCATAGTTTCAATGGCTTAATTTTGAATTCTGAAATGATGCCAAGTATTCTCCAGATCCTTTGTAGGTCTGGGCTGAGAGTCAGTGAGCTCTTTAGAGGTTTTCTTCAGTGCAAAGGATTAATGTCTCCTTGCAGCATAGGGTGGATGCAAATGAAGGGGGTACAGTATTCACCAAAGAGAACTAAAGCCAAGGGAAACTAAACACCCGCACAATTTTGTAATTGTTTACCTTGTTGGTAGTAGTAAAAAAAAGCCTCTGTTTTTGTGTGCCAGCAATATAACGGTCAGTAATCATGACTCTTCCTGGAATTCAGCATGAAGCCGTGGGGGAAACGGTAATGATCTCAAACCCGTAACAGTAATTCTGCAATCTGACCCTCAGGATCAATGATGACTGGTTGAGTAGTGTGTCAGAGTATGTTTGACTTTTTTCACGTGTAATGTCCACCCTGTCCGGCCAGATTCTGTACAGTAACAATGTCTGTCCTGTCCTACTGGGTTCTGTACAGGGACAAACATCAGCGACATCTGAATGTATTCAATGCTTTTGCTCTGAGATTTAGGACTGGCTGTGTACACAGGCGTCATTCAGACTGAACTATGGATGCTACCCATTAGAGTCTCCAGACATTTTGTGAAAAGTGGGTCACCACTGAAGTGAATACACGCAAATGGTATCTTTCCACTCACAGCAAGACTAACATGGAGAGCATACAGTCTTCAGAAAATAACAACATTTTAATTATCAAAGGAAAATCATATGATATGAGCTTGCAACATGAATGCGATTTTCAGACTGCCTTTTTGTTATTGCATCTAAGTTCATTTCAAACCTGTACTCCGGTGATTGGGCAGCTTAAGGTGTCCTGTCTCACCTTCATGTCAGAGGTCTCATTTTCCAGCTTGGACAGGTGGTGTGAGTTGTCCTCCAGCTCACGGCGCAAGTGAGAGTTCTCCTTGCGGAGATCCTCCACCTGCTGCACCAGCTGGTCGTAGGAGGCCACCGAGTTTGACATCCTCACAGGGTCAAGTCCTTGAAACAGACAAAGGGCACGTGTCAAACTTCAGCAAATCCTCCACAAAAACCCACAAATAGATCGTTCAGGTCAGTCAGCTTCAGCTAATTCGTTGAGCCTAGTCTAAATCACTTTTAATGCTAATGAACTTTCTCTATGGAAAAACTCTTCCCTTGAGAAAAGTCCCTTTGGTTGATACCACACTCGGGTCTTACTACATATATTTCTGGTTAACTGTTGTGGCTTATGCACTCATACTGTCCCTTATAGACAGTACTACGTAAAGGAGATTTAATCATTCATCAAATCTGGTTTATCTCCATTTTCATATATGTTTTCACTTGGCCAAGCACGGATGCATGCCTGCTGTTCTTGGGAGCACACTGACAAGAACAGAGAAGCCTTCACAGTAGCAGACCCAGAAAGATCCTGTTACAGTAGGTGATCCTGTTACACTTGACTCACATCATCTTATATTTGTATGATGCACAGAGGGGACATCATACAATTAGGATTGAAATTACTGTTCATGCCCTTGGTCTGTGGCTCATGTTTAAACCGAAACCAGTAACGCTCCAGAACTGCATCTGCAGCCTGAACACCAAACTTAACATTGTACAATACAAAACAAAACAAATCTTAAAAATGACACATATTCAACATCTAAACAATTACATTTGTAACAAAAAAGGCTACAACGCAACAATCCAGATTTCAAAGTAAATAGTTTCCAGATTGAACAATGATCCTCGTAGAACTAATTTGTTTGTAAACAGCCTCTACTGATGTCAGCTACCAACAGATTATGAGAACAAAAAAGAAGTCAAGAATGTTGATGACTTTTGTGAATATAAAACCAGGGACATTTTCATTCTCATTGTTCTATTTTACATTAAACTAATTAGGCTAAACGGGCAGTTTCTTAATTTCCTTTAAAAATGACAGATTTTCCTCATTATGGTTAGATTCTCTCCTACTTCAGTTCCTCTCATACTCCCCTCCCTTTCTACTATGCCCACATCGGAATGTTCTATGCAGACGGTTACTGTTTCGGGAAAGGAAAAAAAAAATCACGAGGCTCAGAATACTGCACTTTCCAGCCATTTTGCCTTGCGCCATCCGTGCTGCAGTGCTGGGGCTGGAGTTCTCTCCTGCAGTACGTACTCTGCGATGGGGAGCTGCGTGCTAGTGAAGCAGGCTTTGTTGTGCTTCACTGTGCAGTGCTTTGATGGGGGAGGTGAGCTCCTCTGAGATCTAAGCCATTTCCACGAGGGCTTGCACAAATCCATACGAATGGGGGGTGGTGTCTGCAGTACAGGGGGTCATGCAGCAGACCTCAGCATTTGGGATGCTGGCAGGTACACTGCCAGCCTCAAGCTTGAATTTAGTGCAGCACAGATTAGATGCAGTTATTCATCTTTGCTATTGTGCATGCTGGCCCTGGGTTGAAACAATGGAGGTCTTTGTGTTGTCAAATGATTTCACAGGCAACAGGGGCAACTGATATGAAAAACAATTGTGTTCTTAGTACAATCTGCATTATGCATTGTAATGTTCATTGTAAATCTTATTTTTAAATTGTATATTCACCCAAAGCACTGTAGTCCAGGTATCCTTGGGTAATGGCTATTCTCCAATAATTAAAAAAAGCAAGTAAACAAACAAACAAAAAAATAAATAAAGTAAATAATATAAATAAGTAAATAAATACATATATAAAACATTGGGTTACCCAGCCATCTGTAGCCATCTGTTGGGATTCTGTTGAAGTACATTTAAGGACAGGCTCAGTTATATAAAGTCAGTTCATGACTTAACAATCAATTGATTATAGCAGAGGAACAGCGATCAATGCTGAACCAGCTGAGCTGGAATGAGAAACCAGGGGCTTTATTTCCATGGCAGACTCCCACTCCATGTCACTCACATGGAAAATGCGCCAACTGTCAGCACTGTAGGCCAAAAGCGTATTTAAGAGAGATGCACGATGATTTTGTAGATACCAGACAGCATAACGGTTTCTGACGGTGCTGTCTGGAACATCAGTACAGGCCATCTATTCATTTGAAATTTCATGGCAGGACCTGGAGTACATGAATTATTTTTAACACATTTGAGAGGAACAAAATGAGAGTTTGTACAATTTAAAGAGCAAAGACATTGAAGAAGGAGGGTGGAGCATGTGGGACAATCCACAGGGATTTAAACACAGATGGTCCATCCTTTTTATCTACTGTTTATATATATATGGTCTAAAGGATTGAATTCATGACCAGTTGGGCACCAGTTCCTGGCATCCCTCATCTCTGAATCTTAATTGGCTCCTGACTATGTGTGCACTGTGGTTAAGACTCCCTCTTAAGATTGGAGATGAAACCAGTTTCTTTTTCTTCTCTGCTGCTCTTCCACCATGTTTTTTATCTGCAGTAAGACCAGCTGGGTAATCTGTTCAGATATCCATCCCTCGAGGAAAATTATTCAGATAGAGCCAAGAGACATTGATAGTGAGCTGCCAATGAGGTGTTGTCACTGTACACCGTTACCATGGTGACACCCAATCCCTGTTCTGATTTTTTTTTTTTTTTTTTGTGAAGGGGGGTTGTTTGTTTCATAGCTAAATGGAGAATCATATATATCAAAATAAAATGCTTCTGTTTTGATGCAGTTTTCCATCTGGTCAGCTGCTGTATCTGGCCTGTCACTGCTGAGGCCTTTTGTAAACGAAGCTCCCATGGGTGGCATTTACCAAACCAACAGCATATCTATCATAACGTGCCTTTTGTTATATATGAATATTCACAATGAGGCAGAGGTTGCATAACAGATCTGTCCATTTTCATTAATGTTACTTATACAGAGGCAGTATTAT
>JAOYMR010000024.1:7019084-7036164 GCA_025802075.1 Tenebrosternarchus preto
TATATATATATAAATGGCCTTATGATGTGGAAAGTGAGGTCAACACATGCCATTTAAGACACAAAAACCATGCAGGTTAATTCCCAGTTTACATTAGCCATATGAATCAGGTTCAAATTTAAGACAAAACTAAGCCCTCTGGTTGGTTTAAGCTAAGGCACGTTGACAGACAGGCTTAAAAAGTTTATAATACAGAGCCCCACTACCCAAACTACTCAGTGTTAAGATCATCTTCAATGAGTGCTTTACCAATGCTTTACCATTTAATCTTTATGTTATGATGCTTTTGGGACACCCGGACATGGTTGGTGTATCATCTAGGCAGTAAACAACCTTCTCAGCACTGTAATTCCACTCCTGTCTTTACTAGGGGTTATTCAGTTCATACGCAAGCAGTAACACCCAACAGGTCCAGGACATATCGACTGAATAAAATTACTGAATAAAATTACAGCTCCTGAGCTCCAGTGAAACAAAGCAGCTCAATAACAATCAATGCCAAATCCATTTCGACCTTTCCTTTCTGTAGAAAATGGTGATAACCGGGAGAATTAAGAACTAAGGGAAATGCATGAACTGATAGACAGTGGCTTTCACTGTTAGTCCAAGGTTGAATGAGGGCTTTGAAACAATCCTATCAAAACTGAGGAAAGACCATGTATGAAAACAAACCGCCAAATTAAGAACGAGCAGTTTTCTCACGCCAAAGCTGGAAAGTAATAAAAACAGAAGGGTATCATTTTGGCAGGAGCCTAATTTTTAATATTGGCCATTTAACTGGGCCGTGAGCACCAGGAGCGAGAACAAAGAAGATGGAGTGCAGTAAGATCCCCCGCCCCTCCCCCTCCCCGCCCACATTACCCACCACCCATTCACTCCTAGACTGTCTGGTTGCTATGGAAATGGCACCTGCGACAGAGGACGACATGCTTGCGAATTCTGATTGTGAACCAGGGTGTTCTGCCATTCTTTTTTCCAACAATAGCACTCGTACTGTACTCTAGTGAGACTGAAGTGGAGCACATGGCCACATCAGTGCTTGTTTTAAACACAAGCCTGCTTGTTAAACATGCTCTGCAATGAGACATTTTGTTTTCAAATGGTCCATCTTGAAAGAGAATTATTGAAATGTGGACATTTAAAGAGAATAGAAATTAGTGTCTATTTTGACTATCATAAACACTACAACAGATGCCAAGAAAAGGAAACAAATGATATGAAAATGCAATCTAACAGAACTAAATGATTGATTATTGAGGGGGGGGGGGGGGTTTGCAAGATGAAATACAGTTAATGGCATAAACGGAAGGTAAACAGTAAAACTAAACTTGTATAATTGTGAGTAAATTATAAGATTAGTCTGTTTGCACTCAGTAAAGCCACTGCATGAATGTGGGGAGCTGCTGACACGTGCTCTCTGGCCCTGCCTTTGCCGAGGGTTTTGCTCGTCGACCAGCAGAGATCCTTCATCCAAAATATGTTCTCTGAATTATTGACCAGACTAATGGCCTTGATAATGATTTAACAACTTATCAAAAGTTTTATCTCTTCACAATTCATAATTCTGACACATGCAAGGAGTATCGCTAGACATGCAAAACCATGGTCCTAATATATTCCACATAAAATAAATAGACACAGTACTTTAATACTGTATGGATCTCGTTCCTGCCAATATACAGATTTTGAACAATACAGTGAGATGGATATTGCAGGAGGTAAACAAAGACAACTTACATCTTCTTAAAAGACTTCCAACTAGTGCATATTTACACCTGATCTTGATTACAATATTACATTTATCTTTATCGGGAAGAAATGTTATGTTGTACACAAATCTGTCTTAAAAATGACTGACATTTTCCTGTAAGTGTGAAGAGTTAATTAAGTCCAGAACTGGCCAGAGGCCTGAAGAGCAAAGAGCTGCATGCTAATTCAGCTAGTTTAAATAATGAAATCCATAGTACCTTGCTCAATGGCTCCATTTAAAGCAGGTTTAAAGATAAACATAATTGTGACTCAGTTAGGTAAACAAGGGTGCTGGCTTGTGTTCAGGTGGAACCTTTTCCAGTTATGTTAGCCACCCATAAAAATTCCACTTTAAAACAGGATTCACACCCGAAAAAGAACGACTTAATAAAGCAATCTTGTATATCACTTCATCAGCTAATGTAAGTGTAATGTAATGTAATAATTTGTGAAAACTACATATTTTTGCCACTCTTGTTCTCTTTCACATTTAACAGGCTTCAGAAAAATATAGTACAATACAATAACTCTTCAATAAATAACTTCAGTCTTTTATAAGTACCACATAACCGATACCACAGTACCACAGACCGATTTGAACAGTCAACCCAACAGCCAATCAGTGGGACAAAAGATGATGATCATTTAAAAAATGATGCAACCGAATAGTCAGTGTCTGAAAAGTTGTATTCCACTGAATTAATCTAACCAATAGGAAGTTGTATTCCATGGAATTAATGTAACCAATAGGAAGTTTATTTAATGTTAGTATACACTGGGAGACATTTTGTTCAGTTAATTCGTGCAAAGTAGTTGGACTGAGTAAAACCCGGTGAAACATTCCTGAGCAGCAGGCAAGTCGTGTGACGGCGAGTCCAGTGATTGGGATGTATCTTTAAAGACAGGATTCCAGTCCGGATTATAACAAGATTATAACACATCTACATTTCCTAATTGCATTAATCAACACATCCAGGGGACCACTGACTGATACCCACCCCACCCTGTGGCACTACCTTCAGGTTTCTCTCAACGTAATTATAGATGCAGGAATATGCATAAACAGGAATGTTGTTGGTAAAAATTGAACAACAACTGTTTCTTCCGAACTCAAGAGGGCCTGTGTGTGTTGCATTGAATGTCGTATTGCATGTGTGACAACATGTGTGACATATATCACAGTCTAATGGTTATTCATATAGGCAATTAATCTAACCAATAGGAAGGTTATCATTGCATATTTAATAGGTTATCATTGCATATTTATATAAGACACATCCCTGTTAGTTTTTTTGTCTTTCTTTCTTTCTCTCTCTCTCTCTGTCTTTCTGTTTTTTCTCTTCCTCTTTAAATCAGTCCATATACCTCCATGTTTCTGTGCAATTCATGCATGTCAAACACAACCAGGACTGTTACATATAGCCCACAGACAACAAGATAGATCAGATTCAGAGGTATTTGTAAATGTTCTAGGTCACAGAGGTAGACCATCCTGCAGCCCTAATAATGACTAAATACAGTCCTACTACTGACACGAATGCCATAAATGTGGTACATATAGATCACCAAAGTGCATTCAAATACGTTTCTGTTAATGAACATATCAAACTAATGAACAGTAATTCCATTATCTCTGCCAACAGAATCAAACTAATTTACTGTTTTCATTGATTCCAAGTACGTTTGAAAATGACTTTTCGGCAGTCTTTCGGATATAAAATCGTCTTTTTCTGTAACATCTTTTGTCCTTTTGCTTTCTGAAATAACGCTGTGATGGGGATGGTGGCCATGTAAGTCGCCGCAGAGGTTCTGTTTTTCTTCTTGGTTATAATTGACGCAATAATATCAATGCGCACACCATTCGTATTGTGCTATTATTTAGGAATTTGTAACCTATTTGATCAAATGTTATATTTGCCTTGAGATGTAACCCAATTATATTCATCAGCTAATAATTCAAAATCCTCAGGTAGTGCACCTACCTACGATCTCGCTGTCGACCTTGGTCGTGGCTTCGACGTCAGTGTATTGAGGAGGGGGGAAACAACGCCTTGTACAGTGTACCCTACTAAATCATACATTTCCCGGAGCCTACGCAGGTAAGCCCAGAATCTTTCTTTGGTCCTTTGGCATTCACAGATATGCTATTTACGAAGCGATGGCATGAGCAGCCATGTCAAGTGCTTTCTCTTCCTCATAAATATTCTCATCAGGACCCCGTTGCTTTCCGACGACACAAACAGTCCATTCATGCACTGCAGACCTATTTGGTCAACACCGATTTTCGCATTCTACTGTTCTGCACAGCAATAAGACGCAATTCAAATGTTTTAACAGCGGAATCTTACCTCATTTTCAGCAGCGTTGATGGTATTGGGCGTGGATTCAGCGCGAGGGCTATCCTTTTCCAACACTACGCTGCGCTACGCGCAGTGATGCTGCGTGGTTTGATGTCACTATCCGCCCCCTCCCCTCGCTCTCGCTCTCTGCTCTCTTCCTTGTCTCTCACAAGTCTTCCTCGCAAGAAATACAATTCTTAAAAACAACCTTTTTTATGGATGGATAAACCATCAACACAAAACAATTATAACAAAATATATAATCGCCGTTTTAAAAATGTATTAATTAATACTTTAATACACAAATTCATATTATACAATATAACATAATATAATAATACTTATTTTGTCGAGGGTGTTTTATAGTTTTTTAACCCCCAGCACTGCAAGTGAATAACAAATAGATCGACTGCATACTGTATAGTTCTACACAGGGTTTCCAATAGCAAATTTTCCATTCCAGTGTCATCTCTTGAAAATAATATAATTCTAAAGTTTATATTAAACCATTAAACTTGATGATGGCATTCAGATGTTCTAAATTGAAAATATAAACTATGGATGGATATTTTAAACCACATACTTCCACTTCAGATAAACAAAATCAGTCATTTGGTATATTATGGCCCTCAAAACCTACAGAAAAAAAAAATCACTGCCTGGTCTTGTTACTGTGTCAAGAAAACTTTACTGATTTTCAGTAATACTTGTTGGTCCTGCTTCTTATGCTGTGATAGAGTCTACCATATGACCTCTGTTCTTATGCTGCTTTTCCATATGAAGATCTCTATTCTTCTTGTGGTATTTACTTTAGTGATAGCAAATGTAAATTCAAAAGGCCAGTGTAAAAAACTTTGTGTGGTAATGTCATTATGAAAAGTCTAAACTGTTGTAGTAGAGATTTCCAAGGCTATTTTCCCATAACACCATTAGCTTCAAAACAAGCACTCATTAAGCAGTCCATCCCTGTTTCTTTTAACTCTCATTCAGGCGGTGGATCTTTCTTTGTAATTACTAGTTAAAACCATTGGAGGGAGACAAAGGACAGGTTTCCTGAATATCTAGCGGATATACAAAGGTAGGAAACAATTTTTAGTAGGTGGGTTGCCTTGATATGCAGTCATGAGTCAAGGGTGCTATTTAGAGATGCTTTGTGTAATTCGGTGGTCTGCGTTACTTTAAAAAAACAACAACAGTTATTTCTGATAAACGCCAATAACAATGACATTCTTAGTCTCGCTGTAAAATTGTCAGCTGAACTGATTACGTCAAAATTCGTCTCACACAGGCCCGAAATAGTCTACTTTAATAGTCTACGAAATAGTCTAGAGCAATAAAAAAAGATTCACAGTAGCGGTCAGTCCACACAGACCAGCGCATTTCATTATTAGTTGCAAAACTCTGCTAATTAGCATTTTGCGTAGGCAATCCCACTTCCTCTGAGATATCGAAAATACTGGCAACCAGAAATTAATAACACTGATTAAAGAGTAGCCTGTGATACTGCCCTCCACGAGCGCAAGTATTTCTGTAATTTGGTGAGACTGTCTATTTTTATTTACTCGGAGATCGAGATCAGTTATTGACAGGTTTTGGTGAGTCTATTTTTTATTTACTCGGATAAAAAAGCTTTTGTACCCATCGATATGTATCCATTTGTATCTTGATCATTCAAGAATATAATGCTATAATAAGACTACAGCAGGTGAGGTTCTCTCTCCCTCTCTCGCTATCTCTCTCACACACACACACACACACACACACACACACACACGCACACACAGTCCACGTAGCGGACAATGCCGAGGAACGGGACACAGTCATACCCACTGAGCGGGGGTGAGCAAATCGTGTGTGCGTCAGAGGACGTCGTAGGGTAGCTGGAAGCGCGTTTGAAGAGCAATAACAGCACATTCAGTCGGTGGCATCATTCGATTTATGTAATGCAAATAAAGAGACAAAATGATACGGGATTGGCATGGCATAGAATATAAGATATTTGTCGCTTATTTGGTTTCCTATTGCTTCCTATGATTTATAACTAACATCTTTGGGACATTGCAGAACAGTCGCCAGGTAAGGACGACATATCCCCCCCCCTATTAATTTATATTTACTTTTAATAGAATCGCGTACCAATTGTTCATGTATGTACTCGCGCAGTTACTCTCAAATGTTTTTCATGCGCGTGCTTGAATGTTAGCTAGCTTGTGTGATGGACCGCGATGTTTGTCAGGCGGTTACGTATGCTAACAAAAAAATGAAAGGCATAGGCACGCAAAAACAATGACACCGAAAACTGATGTTATTTTATTATTCGTTGCCAAGGACGAGAGCTGTTCCTTTGACGACGAGGGCCTTCTTTTAGCAACCCCCAAAACCAAGACCTTCCACTCCCCATCAAAATAACCGCCGCACTCTCCCACTCGGAATAGGACAGGGTCATTGATACAGCATAGCGGGCTTAAAATAATTAAGAATACACATTTTTTATTTTCTTTTGTTGTTGTTGTTCTTTGCTCATGAATGAGAACATGCTTTTGAATGATGAATTCACTCGCATACACGTTCTTATTATTTCAGTCGCTATTGTATAGCACGCATATTATATCCTCGGAAATGGCCTGCGATAGGCTACACAGTGAATTATAAGTGAATCGTCAAACACAGACGGAGTCGTTGGATTTTGATTTGTGTTATAAAAATCGTTGTTCGTGTATTGCGTGGCACTGGAGAAACATATCCTGTGCTTTAGAGCCGCAGTAAAGAACCTGGCTGACGTGAAGATATATCACTGAAGGAACACCCAAAGAAAACTGCGATCATTGAGCCTTCATGTATATCTCATATTTATGACCTTTGCGCGCAAACTTATACAAATGAATCTTTATTAATCTCTTCTGTTTTTAAATGCAGCCAGGCAGAGTAGTTATATTTTTTTATTAAATTAGACAACAAAATACAATCGAGGGGGAGGCACGGCACAGTTTTGTGTATGTGACTTTTGAAGTTTAGATCTGGTTACAGTCAGTCAACGCTTAAACATTTCATCAGTCTTTGGTTTGTGAACTCGTCTAGTTGCCATTTGGTCGGGACTATGTTGTCAAATCGGAGTGTGTTTGCTTGCTTGTTGATGTGGGGCAGCTCATCCTGACGAGACAAGTTCTAGTATGTCGATGCCGGGCTGGACCATCTTGGAGATTCAGTGGTAACGCCGTATGTATGTTGCTGTAGCTAAATCAGAATGCAGTCAGAACCAAAGCCGCCATTTTTTGCCATCTTTGACGTTTATGTTAATTTCAGAAATGTATTCCATGATGAAAGGTTCTGACTCACATGTTCAGTGTGTTTCATTCTGGACCTGGTGGTCGGTTGTGGTGTTCACCTCTGCATGTTTTGGAAGTAACACCTGAGCGGATTGTTGTAGCAAATTGTTTAGCATTTAACATTTAATAACGGTAAACAAATGACGTTGTTATTTTGTTTTATTTCTACTGTATTATTATATGTTGATCATTTCTCCTCTGCGGAAATGGAATTGAAGAACGAATAATTAAATTTATAGAGGGACACTAATTGACTATCTCTCATTAATTATCTCATGTAAAGGATCATATACAGTGAATGAAATACTTAATTTTATTATCTTTCTCGTCACTGTGGTTCTAAGCTACTTTGATGCATATTAAACCTGCAGTTTGTTTGCTTGTTACCAGTGTAACCAAAGTGACAGAGAAACATATTTGTAGCCGTAATACTCAACGCGAGAAGTCTCTTCTCAACGCGAGAAGTCTGCGCTCGTTCTCTGTGACGCTTCCTCGGTACCTCTGCTCACGTCCTCTCACTCCCTCCACCGTACCTGCCCCTAGGGCCCGTTTCCACAGTAACCAGAGAATTCCCAGAGTTCCAAAAAAGAAGCACAGCAGAAATGTCCCAGGGATGCACACAAAGAAAGGATCTCTGCTTCTTACAGTAGTGCAGCAGTCCACATGACTTCTGGGAGTCAGTGAATATTTTCATCATAGCTAGTAGAAACATGAATGGTTATAAGATGCAAAGTGATTCATATAAAATTTTTGTCATATACTATAGTGGTGCGACTAAGGGCACTGATGATAAACACTGCATCACCTCATCTTTCTCTTACAGGCCTAAAGCCTTTTCCTAGCTCTCTCTCTATCTCATATCATCTCTCACATGGCTGGGCAACGTGTCTTTCTAAACTACAAGTCATGCAGCACTATCCTGATGTCTTACAAGAGATCACTGAACACTCAATCTTGTGTTAGTTTGTTGTGTAGTGATGGGGAAGAGAAAGACAAGGTCATCCTTGTTCTTGAAGATCATTGGACAGCACACTGGACATCTGGGATATGGAACGTGTCAGTCTAGACATCAGTCTCGCCATCATCTTATCATTTAAAATGAAGCAGTTGAATAAAAACATGCATAATATTTTGTTACATGTAGGGAAAGTTGTTTAGATGTGTATTAATTTATTCTAGTTTGACATAATTCTCCATGCAATTTTTTGCATTATAGACTTTGGGCATGACTTAAGAAGGTGTCTGCTTAAACCATGTTAAATATGTGATTATTCGTAGGTATGAACCCAGGCACATCAGAGGGAGAGATTCCTGTGCTTTGTGTGACTGGATTTTTCTTTATTACCCTTCTGGCCACAGGAATGCATTCACTAAGACAGTCATCTATTATCATCGATTATGTTCTCCTTGGTCAATGTTCCATTTCTTGTCTTTTGCTGAGGACGTGACCTACATTGTGCTGCCGGCTCTTTAAGAGCTGAAGGAGATGCCGTGTTATTCACACTGCCTGTTTATGATAATCAAATGCGTAAGCTTTGTCTGATTAATGCAAATCAGACAAACACCTTAATATCACGTGGAGGAGGATAAGATCCTACACTGAACAAAAAAGGGAAATCAGACAGAAATCTGGAGAGTGGAAAGAGCCTAGTGTGAGTTGCTGCCCACAGCAGACCAATAGCTCCAGCTGTTTCACAGCAAGATGAGTGAGTCATTAATAGATTCTGACCTTGGTGCTGATGGCAGCAGAGAATGCACTACCTATTCATACATGCAGACATAAGCACACACATACAAGCAGACACAGGGAGAGGCTAAAAGGTCGCTAAGTAATTGTACCATGCAATTGTGCGATGATTTGTTAGAACATGCTAGAACATGATTAATCAGCAGATCTCTAATGCAGTGTACTTACTGATACATTTAGAGGGTTATGAGAATACAGCCCATTTGTTTTTCCGTCTGTTCTCTGTTATACCTATATAACGAGTTGACATGTAATTTGGAAAAGAATCCATGTTGAGTTATGCGTTGTTTGGCTGGATTTAGAATTAAAAAACAAATTACTTTTGAATTTGTTTCACATGGAAGATGATTGAGACTGACATTTCTAATACCCCTGGTATCAGCTGTAACCTTTCAGGTTTTGTCATTTCTTATGTCCATCTGTGCATATTTGACCTTGCTAAGGAAATATATTTAAGACATCAATAATATATAGCATGTTGTAATTATCATACATACTTTCTCTTTTGATTTTTTAGATCTCAGGGTATCATTAAGTGAGAACACTCAAACACCCTGAGTCAACAGTACCAGCATGCCAGAGCAGAGTAACGACTACCGTGTGGTGGTGTTTGGGGCCGGGGGCGTTGGTAAGAGTTCCCTGGTGCTGCGTTTTGTGAAGGGTACCTTCAGGGACACCTACATCCCCACGGTGGAAGACACCTACCGCCAGGTGATCAGCTGTGACAAGAGCGTGTGCACGCTGGAGATCACCGACACCACTGGCAGCCACCAGTTCCCCGCCATGCAGCGTCTGTCCATTTCCAAGGGCCACGCCTTCATCCTGGTCTACTCCATCACTAGCCGCCAGTCCCTGGAGGAGCTGAAGCCCATCTATCAGCAGGTTTTGGCTATCAAGGGCAACGTGGAGGGCATTCCCATCATGCTGGTGGGCAACAAGAGTGACGAGACCCAGCGGGAGGTGGATACCAAGGAAGGCGAGGCCCAGGCTAACCACTGGAAGTGTGCCTTCATGGAGACCTCGGCCAAGACCAACCACAACGTCACCGAGCTCTTCCAGGAGCTTCTCAACCTGGACAAGAAGCGTGACATGAGCCTCAACATGCGCTCCAGCAAGCAGAGGAGGGCAGACAAGCTGAAGGCAAAGTGCAGTGTGATGTAGGAGCCGAGACCGGATCACTTCAGCAATGACGTGACACTGAAAATGTACAGAAAAGTCTCTCATCACATCTAATCCCCGTTCCTTTGGATCTGAATCAGGTATTTCTTCGGTGCACAGTCAACCAACCAGACAGTTTTTCTTTATACCCTCCTTTTGGCTTGTGTAGTGACCACTGGGATATAGAATAAGTCCTGAGGTTTGACTCCAATCCACCCCTCTTGCATTTGATTGAGTTGACTTTGACCTCTCGAGTATTAACCTGCCTCTTGTCTCTCCCACGCTCTCCTTGCTCTTGCATCGCTTTCAACGAGGTTGTTTTCAGCCTGTGAAAAGTATCTAAAAAAAAAAAAAAAAAAAATACAAAATCCAGTCATCATTGTGGTCACTTATAGGCCTGTGTCTTGTAAAGGATTTCATTCATAAGCCGGATAGAAAATGTCTTGACCTGGTTATGCACTTTATTGTATAATCTCAGTGGGTAAACAGGACCGTGAGCTCGGCACGATGGCAGCATTATCCAGCTCTTCCAAATTAGACCATGATAACAGCACAATAGCATGTTAGAAATCAAAAGATTTGGGACCACAGACTTTCCTTGCTGGTTATCTAATACTGGTTCAATGAGCAAACGTAAATAGTGAATGATGCGTATTTGATGATGTAGAACTACCTTCCTACTCATTGTGATAGAGATTTGTCATTAAAGTACAGAGCTTTACCTAAACAAAGCACAGCGAAGCAGTTTTTAAATGGCGATCATTTCTGAAAGCATTCTTTTTCGAGTTATTTGTGGCACATGAAAACCTGAAAATATGCATTAATCATTTAACTGATAACATTTAACTTGTGTGTGGAATTCTAAATGAAATCTAAATGTGTATTGCTATCATTTGTATTGAACTCCCTTGTACAGTTCATGTTTTTTCTTTATTCAGTGTGTATATTTCCTCTATTTAACGCCATTGCTTTAGCAATACATTATACAAAAGCACTTTTAGAATCTTGAGCACATTCAAAACATTGAAAACTAACCTTTACAAAAATGTTTTTGTCAAACACTCTGCGTTTACAATTTTAAAGCAGGTACAGTGTTTATCTAATAATATTATGTGAAGGACCAGAGAAAAAATAAAGAAGCACAAACATATGGTGTATAACAAATATTTGACTTTTGTCTTGTTCTGTGGTTTTGAAATGATGATGACAATGTGAATAGCAATGAATTACTATAATACTATACGATAATAGTATGCGATAATAGTATGCGATAATAGTATGCCACACAGGTTTTAACATTATGCTACAAAAGTAAAAATAGATATATTAGCATCAGTGGCAAATTGTATGTGATTATGTTTTATGATATGCAAAATGAAAACACATTAAGAAATTAATTGGTGAGTTGTTTTATGTGTTTCTAATCACATTATTTCTACTCCACAGATATATACAATGTACTACTATATAATTCTATACATAATATACCTGATACTACTATATACTATTCTTTCTATTATTTTATTATTCTACTACTATAACTGTATATGTATACACACACACACACACTTTCCCTGAAGTTGTGCTGGAGACGGTCCTTTGCTAAGCTCTTTTGGCATCACGTTTTCCTGCTTGGCTATAGGCCAGAACATGCACCAAATTAAAATGACAACAACAAAAAATCTAAACACTATATAGCACATTTTTTTAGATGCAAGGCCAAAATTTTATACAAAAGTGTCATTTCTGGATTTGAACTGATTTGAATCTGAATGACTGAATTCTGTGTTATGTATCCAAGAACAGCAGGGGGGTTTTGCATACAGCCAAAGGCAGAGCTGGATGTACGTGTGACAGGCAGTGGATCCGTCCTGCACCCTGTTCAGGCACAAGAACCCAGGTTTTCCTGCCTACACCCTTAATACCTTTACTACCCTGAATTGTCCTTGCCTCTTGATATGTTCACCTGTGACATTTATCAGATACAAAAAGTATCATTTTTTGAAACAACAAATGTGACAGGGAAGTAAAGGCTTTTATTTCATTTTTCGACATCTAGTGGAGAAAAGTATGGTTGCACAAGATTTCAAAAATATCAAATATTGACTCATACATTCATTATAGACACATTTATGGCTGTTAACTCTTTATGTTGATTACATTTTTCTATTAGGTACTCATAGATCATACAGATAAAGCAGAAATTCTATCAAAAAGATGTATATTTTTGATATTCCAACACTTTTTAGAACAGGCAAGACATTAATTATACTATATGGTGGGAAGTACTTGAAAACATAACTATCGCACCTGAGATTTTTGGATATTCTGTTAAAAAGGTACAGACAGTCATATCACGTGAATCCCAACTTTAATAGCCTCTATTCTTCTGTAAAGGCTTTTCCCACAAGATTTCAGATGGTGTCAGTGGGAATTTGGGCCTTTTCAGTCAAAACAACATTTGTGATGTTATGTTGATGTTGGACATGAAAGCCTGGCTTGTCAATAATGTTCCAGCTCATCCCAAAGGTGTCCAGAGACCACTGGAGTTCTTCAACACCAAACTCGTCAAACCGAAGCTTTGAAGACCTCTGTGCCACAAAGTCGTCATTTTCTACAAAATGCCCATATAAGTTGTAGCATTAACACTAGACATTAGCGACCCAACACAAACCAGCTCCAGAACCTTATCCCTCCTACACCACCCTGTATTTCAATAGATTTCTTAAGGCATCCACCAGGTTCATCCAAAACATTGCCAGATAACATGATTCAACCCTCCGTAGAATATGTTCCACTGTTCCAGAGTCCAGTGGCAGCTTCTGTGCTCCTCAACAGTCACTTCATGGCTTTGCACATTGGGCTTGTCTGCAGTCACTGCTCCATGCAAACCTGTTCCTTGAAGCTCCTGGTGCTCCGTTTGTGTGCTGATGTTGCTTTTGGAGGCAGCATGAAATCCTGTAGAAAGTCATGCACCAGAGGATAGAGGACCTTTACACACTACACACTTCAGCGGCTCCACTATGAGCTGTTTCTCCTAAAAACTTCAATTTCAAAATAAAAGGACTTGTAACTGAGCAGGGCAGATCTGCTTTTGGATATGTATGGTATGTATACGTCAGTGTGTGGGACATCATTTCTATTTAGAAAGAAGATATTTGGACAGTTTATCAAAATGTGCAAGTGACATGCAAGAGAAGAATTATTGCGTATGTAATTAACAATACACTAGAAAACTGATGCCGTATGTTAACAACCCGTTCTCAAACAGTCCTATCATGTATTTGGATTCGTAATATATGCGGTAAATTACTAACCCATTCTTAAATAGCATATACGTAGATTTCGTAGCGTATGTTTCACTTTTTGACCACCGAGGGGCACTATTGCTTCAGGGATTTCCATCAATTACCAAATTGCTGTCAGGGTAATTTATGTAATCTTGATGCTTCTGCCATTTTGATGCTTCCGTTGTTGACATTATGAATAACATTTATTTAATTAGCTAAGAAAGGGAAAAACTAAGTGAATGTGTTTTTGAAAAAAAAAAAAATCAACCACATAACCTTCAACCATAACACATTCCCTGTTCTGTTTACGTGATTAACCATACACTGAAGCTTGGGTTAGGTGTGATACTGGTCTTGTGGAGACCTGTAATGCTGCCACATAAATTGAATAACATAACAGCCACTGGCTCTAGATGTCTGTGTTGTAAATGAATACAACCCTGTAAATTAATACATACAAAATACAGTAGATCAGTCAAGGCTTTTTCACGATTGCTTGGCTCATTAGTAGTTTAATGATTGTAAGCATTTGTGTGATTTGTAGTGGCACTAATTTGTGGGTTGAAAACATTTTATGCAGAGCAAATCGCATTTGTAAACCAAAACTGTCCTGATTTGATTTGA
This sequence comes from Tenebrosternarchus preto, assembly GCA_025802075.1. Classification (NCBI taxonomy): domain Eukaryota; kingdom Metazoa; phylum Chordata; class Actinopteri; order Gymnotiformes; family Apteronotidae; genus Tenebrosternarchus; species Tenebrosternarchus preto. The sequence goes on from JAOYMR010000024.1 coordinate 7,033,318, forward strand.
ATTTTTCATAGTACATTATTTTAAGTAGTTAAAGCCCATGACATGAAATTTTACGTATAATTTTTGTACTAGCCCTTAGACTGACAATGAGATTGAAAGGTTGTTTCCAAGAAAAATACTTTTAAAAAACTTCTTATTTTATTTACACAAGCGCTTCTTTTGTTTTGCAAGGCACTAACACTACGCATCCACCTAGCAATGACCACATTGTGATTTTTAGTTAACTGTAACGCTTCAGTTAGGACATCCACTTCTGCACTTCACTGTCCAGCTCGTCTGTGGACCTGCACTTAAACTGACTGCGGATCTCTGCAACATATTAAACACCAGATCTTGAATTACAACACATTGTTTTGTGGAGTAGACAGAGTAGTGTCCACACGTCCTTGCAAGCTAATTTTGCTTGCTTGGGATAGAAATCTAATTAATGTTCACCGCCAAAAGCTGCAAAAATGCAAATTGCTGTTGGATGCTATTTATTCTGACAGCATGGCTTGATAAGATTTACTGAAATATTTACTGGATGCAATCAAGTAAAATCCCAAAATTATTTCAAACAAGAGACAGCAGCATAATACACGGCATAAATGTGTTTTGACACAGAAAGCCTCGTGCTTCATATTTTAGATTGCCTTAATTTGCTCTCAGAACTATAGTGACCACCTTGATTATTTATTTATTTATTTATTTTTGCTTCCGTTGTGGCTATATAACGCTTGACTTGTGTCACCTGACTGTTCACCCAGTGCATATCGCCCTCTAGTGGTAGAAAAAAAAATTATCCATACATAAATAAACCTGATATGGCTCCATATGGCAGAGTAAATAATTAAATCATTCTTTAGAAACCGCATTGATATTCTTCAGAAACTCGAGCAGAATATTCTTGCGATTTTTCTTAATTTTAAAAACTAATTTTATCCTCTTACTTGCTTGTTTGAAACATTAATGGGTATCCAGTAAATGTTACAGGTTACATTCATGACACAGTGAGAGTAAGTTGTGAAAGTCTAAAGAGGCCTGTAATGTTTTTTGTTTGTTCTAACGGTGCACTCTGATCCAAGCTAGCAGGACCAGATGACACACGTAGAACGTGACAAGAACAAGATGTTCAGAGGGTTTCTGTAAGAGAGCAAATGACAAAACACCCCCCTGTACCTTCAGCACATTTACTCAATCAAGCATATGCATACACACACACACACACACACACACACACACACACACACACACACACACACACACAGAAACGTGAGAGGTGTAGTTTATTTATGCTTGGTAGCATAATTGCCTTTTCCTTTATATATCACTCACCATCTTGTGTAATGACAGAGTTCTGTGCGAGTGAATTACAGCCCGTTCAGGCTGCTAACATGTTTCAGCTCCACTGTCCTCAGCTCCAGTGATGGAGCTAAAATGTTTGTTCTCTTTGGCTCTTTGACTTGCCCTGAGTGTTTTATCACCACAGACAATGCCAGACACAGGCATCCCATCCTTAAGCAGCCTCTTTTTGCTTATCTTTATTGTATTGTACTTTTTGCTCTAGGCTGGATCAGTGAATGAGGCCAGCAATAGTATCTAAAAGATATAGCTTTATATAGATTTCCTGAAAGAAAAATATGATGAGAACATAGATAGTTGAGTTAGTTTCAAAGAAACATTTTTTTTTTTCAGGCAAAAAGCCTTTAAGCCTGTGAGGATGATGTGATACAGCCAGTTCCCTGCAGCACAAGGTTCACATGGCACAATTAATCAGACGCTACTGGAAATGAGGCGTGCGCTTCATCTCCGCGGCGTGCCAGTGCCTGTGCCGTGACTTACTCAGGACGAACCGTACCAGCTTTGTTGGGTACTGAAACATTAGTTCTGTTCTCCACAGAAGGAGTGGGCTCCACGTCTGTCCAGGCTCCTCCTCCTCCTCTCTCGCCCCTTCTCACTTGCTCCCCGCGCAGGCCCATCTGCGTCATCCACACACTCTCCCACCGAGCCCTCCCTGCCGTGAAGTCATTCCATTACGGAGTGCACAGCTCAAGGCCGGGATGGGCTTGTGTGAGACGAGAGTGCCGATGAGCTCCAGCTGCTATGTACCTATCCAGCACAATACTGCAGTCTCTGCTATGTACCTAACTAGCACAGTACTGCATTCTCTGCTATGTACCTAACTAGCACAGTACTGCATTCTCTGCAAGCCCCAGATCTTTGGCTGGTGGTTTGTGTTCGTTTTCCAGTTTTTATATATTAGGCAGCATAAGGCAGGGAGAGGGACCAGCTGTCATACTTACTCATGTTGTTTTAAACCTTTATCATCATGCACAAAGTCTTAATTGATGTATCTTTGTCTGACATTTTACGCCTGACTTTTTATTATATGCAATTTTTGTCGCCCAGTTATGTGCAGACATGCATGTATGTGGTGTGTGTGCTCGGCACATTGTTCAAGAGTGTTCAAGCCTGAGGATAATCCTTTGTCCTAGTTTCACCATAGATGATCATGTGACCAACAAAAAACTGGCTGTTTCATGTTAACTATTACATGAGCTTCGAATGATCCCTAATGTCAGGGTGTTGTCTGCAAAAAAAAACTCCTCCCCCCAAAGTTTCAAATAAACTTGATATGTGGCTTTGGCCACATGATTTAAACCAAGCTGGATAGTGGAGAGGAACACTCCCAGAATGCCATATCCATCTGCACTGATGCTATTTGGGTTAAAACTGCAATGTGTAGTTTGTGTGTGTGTGTGTGTGGGGGGGGGGGGGGGTACTTGGTTAGTGTAGTTATGTCTTTTTTTATTTTGTGATCAGTGTGTCTAAAGTGCGTCTGTTGTATTTGTGGAGTCCTTTTTCATT
>JAOYMR010000024.1:7037596-7049918 GCA_025802075.1 Tenebrosternarchus preto
CCCCCCCCCCCCCCCCCCCCCCCCCCCCCCCCGCGCCGGCCCCCCGCCCCCCGGGCGGGGGGCCGGGGGCCCGCGGCCCCGGGCGGCCCCCCCCCCCCCCGCCGTACTTGGTTAGTCTAGTTATGTCTTTTTTTCTTTTGTGATCAGTGTGTCTAAAGTGCGTCTGTTGTCTTTGTGGAGTCCTTGTTCATTATTAATCCACACCTCCCTCATTTGTCTCATGTGGGAGTTACTATTTCTGCTTTCTTACTAGTGTCAGTATCTTTTTAAAGACTTGCATTATTGTTAATATAAGAGTTGTTTCCTCAAGCAGAAATGTTGTCTCTTGGTGCTTTTGTCTACACTGATGCTTCAGCATTGACACTACAGACTGTCATGGAGCTGTTATGTTCAGGTTATATAATGTTGTTGTTGGTCAGGAATCCTAACTGGTAGTCATGTGATGTGTTTTTCTTGCATCCTTTGGGGGACCTGTGGACGTCATAGGAGTTATGATAAGTCATGGCTTTATATTCTCTAGAATGCTTGCTAAGAAAGCTCCCTCACAGAATGCCCTGGACCCAAGCCCAAAACCGATGCTAACAGGAAAAAACGTGGACACTTGGAGACTTGGAAAAAACATGACAGTATACTATATGTGGATAACAACCAGCATGTTACCAGTTGTACTGTTTTATAAAGCTGATATCTTTCTTTCAAATGGTTTGGTGATATTGTACTTCAATCTAAAAGGGTCACAGTTCTTTCTCTTTTATATTCTTCCTTAATTTCCTTAGAGTATATCTGCTGGTTAGTATTGGTGCCGTTCCACTGCCGTGTGGTAGAGCGCCATCTGCAGGATGAACTAGTAACAACATAATTCCAAAAACACAGTGTACAGATTGGGTTTGTGCACTGTGTACCTCAGAAGAACTCTGTACAAGCTCTGGAACCCCAGAAGAACATGTACAAGCTTTATGATTTAATGCTTGAAAGAATCCAGCAGAGTCCAGGGATTTATCTTGTTATAGACGTTTTGGGGAGTTTCCTTCACATGTAAAAACAGCTGAAGTTTGGTTTTGGACTTTGTTTTGGAAATCAGTTTTAAAGTAAGACTATGTGGAGTGTCTGTGTAGTTGACCATAAAACAATGGAAACATTAAACATGAAGCAAAGCTCTAGTTTCCTGCCCTGTATCATAAGGAATGTTCACTTGAATGTTCTGTTGTATTGTAAAATCACTCATCGCCATCTCATATGGCTGAGAAAAGGTTGTCTGACTCTTTTCTGGTTGATGGAAAGTGATACATTCATGGTAATACATGCACAAACCATGACCTGTATCTCACTATAAATGCTTATCTGTGCTGTGCAGATGTTCACAAAGGTCAGACATGGCAGTTCAAAAGAGCGCACTGGGAATTCTCATCAGACCTGACAAAAACAGTAGGGTGGGTCTGAAAATCTTGTTTACTCCATAATCTTTTCCCCACAAAGGGATTCTCGACTCCTCCGCAAAGGAAACCCCATCTACGCCTGTCGACGCATGGCAGGAGGTCTCATTGTTCTTTCCGCCGCCACCATTATGGCACGTGCTGGCGGGGTGTGGAGCACCAAACAGAGCAAACAAGCGTCAGGCTGACCGGCCCCAGCGGGGGTCCCGGTTTGGGTCCCAGAGCTGGTGCAGCTGGAGCTGCAGCCGGCCACCGGCCAGACGTCACCGTGTGAGTGCGTGCCTGATGCCAGCACTGCGCACCCTGTCATCACCAGAGTCAAACAGCTATAAGTACACAATGAGAAGGTCATGACAGTGCTTGGAGTCAAACCTGCTGTGAAATTGTACAATTGTACAAGTGTACATTTCCCCCAGTTATTTCAGTATAAAGAGGGATGTTATAGTTAACAGTTAACAGTAGGGCTGTGTTTTTAAAATACTGCATATACGGCATATAATACAGCATATTTTTGATAAGACATATTGCATATATCTGCAGTACAGTATTTGGTCCATTTCCTGCAGCTGTTTAGTGTATCATGGAGTATCCTTTGGCTTAAGGATGGCTGCAAAAAAAATTGTGCTGCTTCATGGAAATGATGACAGTATTGTGGACGAAGCCAGTTTTCTTGAAGCATCCCGTGACTGCGCAGGGTGACTGCAAGAGCAGTTATTAAACCAATACCACACTTCTTCTTTAATAGTGCAGGAAGAGCCACAAAGCAACATAGCCGTTCCAGACAGTGCAGCTTGAGCTTTTGCTGCAGTCTTTTGCAGCCTGGGGTTCACCAGGTGCACTCTTAACCTCCTGTACATTTGGTCCAGTAAACAAGTCAGTGTCCTCCTTGCTCTGACCCTAAAGCACGCATAGTGATGCAGTCGTGCTCTGGCTGAGAGCCGGGGACGAGTCCCACGCCACCTGCCCACACGCACTATTGATCTGTTGCTGTAGCATTGCACACATTGTGCAGTGCTCGGTGGCTGCCTGGTGACATCATGAGCCGGAATACCACTCACGAGCCCGGAACCATACAAAGCTCCTGCCCCCACACTGGATGAGGCGGCCATGCTGATTGGTTAAGAGGAATGATAGCAGCAATCTCACAACTGGCCAGGCTGAAGATCTGTTTGCGTACTGCATGTTTTTTTTTTTGTTGTTTGTTTGTTTTTATGTCAGCTCTGCACTGATGGGAATTCTGGAAGACTTGTGCACCCACTGCCCACACCTTGCTGGGAAGCCATTCCTCCACCTTCACCCTAATCACCCCCCCCCCCCCCCCCATCAGCACCACCCTCCTCTGGCTTACACAGCTCAGGGGAGGTTGGTGCTCACAGCCTTTGAGAGACACGCTAGGCTTCAGCACGCCTCTCTCTCCTTCAGTGACTTTCCTGCAGAGATGATGATGACTCACCACTGTGTCTCAGCAGATCAACTGCTCAGAGGATGCAACCATTTTCTTACAACAAGGGAGATGGTGTCACATGAAAATAATTTTGCGCTAATCTATAGAATACATTTAATATTAGATCAATGCAGCATGTTAAAACCATTCTCATATATCAGTGAGGTCATGATTTTAGGAAATGTACATATGGTGATATGTTAATGCGTGTGCAGAAAGATCAATAAAACAAAAAACGAACTGTTTTATGTTCAGCACAAAATCAATAACCCTTCGTGGAACGCCGTTGTACAAATTTGCGAATGCAAAATTAAATTTCCTTTCAAGAGCTTCCAGCAGGTGTCAGTATGACACTGTTCACTGTTCGTCGTTGTTAGTCTTCCCAGCGTGAGGCAGCCAGCCAGACGGAGCTGAGGCTGAGGAGAATTCCTGCGCTGTTACATCAGTTCTCCAGTAGACTTTGACTCACAAGGTGGCCACACACTTTTGGGGTCCTGTCTGAGACAGCCTCTGCAGGAAACCAGACAGGCTAGACGTCTCGCTACTGTCTAAATTCCCAACATACTGATGCATGTTGTTTTCCCCTCAATGTCTGGAAAAGTATATAATATTCAGGACTAGTAGTGAGAGTGACTTTACCAGTGTACTGTTTTTATATTCAAGGCTGACAATAACTTGATGCAAACCACAGATACTTGTGGTTCGTGCTAATTTCAGTTTAAATAAGATTCCATGGCACAGTTGGAATACTTTTACAATCTGATTATTCGGCCGCGGTATTATGTTGATAAAAATACCTTTATATATTTTTCATGTAAACTACCTTTTAAGGTTAATGTGTAGTTTAAGCAGTAACCAGTTTTCTTTTTGAACGTTAGAGGTGTTTAGCAAGCTTATCACAAGTTCCAACGCTTCACTGCTGTGCTGGAAGATCTGTTGCTGGCATATTTCATCACCTGCGGCAGAGAGAGTCTGCTGAGTCACTGAAAAACACGAGCGTAATTTTACTCGGAGCTCCAGTGAGTCAGCACTTATCAAACTGCGCCCCCTGCCTTTTTTACTAGGGAACGACTGGACAACACTAATAACCCGAACACACATGAGCAGTGAGCTTTTAATACGCGAAAAGACCCGGTTTCGTGCCATAACCGCGCTGCGACTCATTCCCGAATCGCCGCTGCTTTTCCAAAGGTTGTTCCAGAATTAGGTCATGACTGATGTGAGGAGCTGAGGCTAAAGCGGAGAGGTGCGATGTTCCTGTCCCCCGTTTCTGCGGGCGCTCGGCTGGGTTTCCCCCTCTATTACACGTGTCCTTGTCTGCTTCGAAACAGACTGGGGAGTGGCGGAGAAAGGAATAAACCGTGAGGGGGCGGGGGGTGTCAGGGAAATGCCTGAGCTGTTTTTGCAGGGTGATGTTTTTCACCGCAGATAAGTGGAATTGCAGGACAGTTGCCTCATATTATGCTTTCCATGTCTGATGTCAACACCTGCAACTTTGTTTATTTCATCCATTTCAGAAAGTGTAATCAGAAATACTGTAGGTCGATGGCCAATATTTAGTGATGAAAGGATTCTGAAAGCCAGGGTCCTGAACACAGGAGATTAGAGATTGAGAGGAGATTAAGTACATTTCTACATTGAATGAGGGTGCCATTATAATAGAAACCACAGATGTGCAACTCCGCTGACATGCACCTCCGAATCACTGTTACGGTTGTACATGCTCATCTTATCAGACTGCACGCGCTGCTCTCCTCTCTTTTTCTTGTTGAACCTCTCCCCCAGTTCTTTTTCGTCTTTCGCTTTATGTATGGTGTTTACTCTGCATCTGCGTGAGCCGCGCAAAACCAGAGAGCGTGATACGCGTAGAAGCATAGTGTTCAATGCTTTTCACACTCCCACGCCGCAGCACCTCTCCCCTGGACGCGGGGGTAACGTCTTTCTGCTCCGCCGCCCACGACCACCACCCACACGTGAGCGCGAACGTGCGTACGTTTGTGCGTTTGCGCGCGCCGTGTAACCTTTAGCTTCTGAAAGCTCGGGTTCACCCCACCGCCTCCCCTTTCTCACTCCCAGAGAGTAAATTACGAACGGGATTACTCGCCTGACCTTTCTCTATTAACCATGATTTTTTAATCTATTAGTCATAGATTAGATAACTGCTCTGCTGCTTAAAAAGCGTCATTCTCCTTTGCTTGCTCGCTCACTTTGTCTCGTGTCTATCCTTCTCATCTTTTGGGCTTTATGATAGAGTGAATGGATTCAGAAGGCTTGAACCCAACCAGTCATTTTCAACAAGTCTGTAATGATAGTATAATTATCACATTGTCACATTGAAACAAAATAAAGTTCTACATTGTTTTGACCATACCCCCATATCCAGGGAAGTGTGCCAAGCTGCTCATGTTTCCCCGTGTCAAATGAGCATTTTAAAAGTTAAGTCAGTAGATTACAAAGAATAAGGGAAAAAAGCTCTGAAAAGGCTGCACACTGCAGATGTTTAAATGTCATGTGGTAACACAGCTATATATGTATGTGTGTATATATATAAAAAATGTGGGCTAGTCAACCAATGCCTTACACATCTTGGGTGCTAAAGCGTTCTGCAGACAGAGCAGCATTTCACTGCTTCATGCTGGACATCTCTGCATCGTGTTCGGTAGCTGCACACCTTTCTTAAAGTGCTCACTGCTCAATAAAAAAAAAAGTTGTGAAGTTAGAATCACGCAACAAATAGAACATGTTGTAGCAGTGGATAATTTGCTTTGATAAACAGGACCAGTGTCTGCATAGCAACCATATTTGAATGTGGTGGTTATTTAGATTCAGGACATTCGTAGCCCCTAAAACATTTTTAATGCCTAACATTCTTTCTTCGGCTGAATCAAAGCTGTGCTTTGCATTCTTTAAATCTTCTGGCATACTTTACATTATTAGAACTGTTTTAGGGCAAAGAAAGAGAGACCGGGTACACTGCTAGGCTTCCTGTGTAGCTGAACTACAAGTAAAGGAACACTTAGCTCCATCCTGCCTTCATTAATTACCATAATTAAGTACATGGTGTGCACCACAGTATGTACCGACCTGAGAGAAGTAACTCCATTGTCTCAGGAACATTGTTACACCTACCTACACACACGCACACAGACGTACCCATGCAAACACACACAAACATTGATACTTGTACCTGCACAAACACGGACACTCACACATGCATGCACACATACACACACACACACACACACCCACACACACACACACACACATACACACACACACACACACATGCACACACACATCCTTACAGTCAGTGGGAACTGTAGTCTAATAGGTTTGGAATGCAGCATATTCCTATGAGAGAACATTAGCACGAATCTAGTATCATTGAGAAGTATTTTTGGAGAAAATTTTTGGAAAACCTGACACAGAGATTACTCCATTGTGGCATTGTGTTTGGGGTGTGAGGAGCACATAAGAATGAAAAGAATCTACCACCTTGATGAAAAAAAACGAACGCTGATAGACGAATTCCTCACCGGACGCACTTGCACTGATCTTTCACGGTGTGTCCTCTTGTCCAGATACGACACGTACACAAACAGACAGGATGTGCATCACTGCCACCAGCCGTCTGGTCTGGCTCTCTATCTGCGGAATGTGAACGCCGTTACAGTTGAGCCCGAGGAGCCTCTCTCTGCTGCTCTGACGCCACTGTGGGGTGCGGCCCTCCTCATTCCTTTGTTAATGTTGGGGAACAGCCATCTGTGCGTGCTAAAAGTTTAAACCCTTAAAACTGAAAGTGTATGACATGAATGTAAGGAAATCTGTGTGGTAGAATCCTAGTGATATTTATCTAGAGTTCATCTGGGTTGGTGTGGACTATAGCTGTACGAGCTCACGGGTCGGGGTGATGTTTGCTCTATAACCCCAGTTCTGATTGAAAATATTGATAAGCTACAGAATCACATTCCCTTTTCCCTCACTAAACACTTACACTAAATTTGATTAAACTATTCTTCCTTTTCCCTGTGTCTGAGAGTAGGGCACTGGGTGAGAGGCTTCTGCAGGCTTCTTTCCCCGATGAGGATCTGTCAGGCACATGAAGCCTCTGATCCTGCTGTAATCAGTTGTTGTGCTATCTGGGTTCTGTCCATGGAACACACTGTGCCAAGGATGATTTATGACCCATTTCCCATCCTCTGTCAGCTGCTGACATTAATGGACTTTAACCAATCCGATGCTCGCTTTCAGCTTTTATGTGGCTGTCGGCCACAAAGGGACGACTTGTTATTGTGTGGCATGTAGCCAAGATTTAATTGTAATGTCAAGCATTTGGTGTCATGTTAATGTGCAGAACAAGCTGCCTGTATTTGCAGATTCATTCCTATCAGGAAAGTATTACATGATTAGAAATACATCTTGCAGCAGGAATATTGGTCAGTTTTGGTTGTATCACACACTTGTCTTATTCTTAGACTTCCATAACCAACAGGTCAGCTTTTGAGAGTTCAGTGATATGCAAGGATGCCCAATATAACATGAAAGGCATTACATCATTAGAATAACCTTATGTTGCACTTTGATATCTAGGCCTTTTTTTACATTTAATATATATGAACATTTGTAAACTTGCATTCCAACGCTGCGATGACCCCTACAGCCCCACTCCAGAGTCCCCCACAGACGAACCCATATCACCTTTTCTTTGGGAAAGTCTGGAAGGCTGGGTGGCTCTGGTCACCAGTGATGTGAGGCTGCCGCCAGCCGCAGGGTCATAAACCCCTGCTGCCCTAATGGCTTCCATCAGTAACACCAACAAGGACGTGTGACCCTTCTCAGGCCGAGGCGTCAGTCTCTGTCGCGACCCAGGGCGTGCGTTCCCACACCCTGCTCCGCTCTCCCCCGCCAAGCCCTCTTCACCTCTCATCCCGCTCCTTCTCCCGCAGTCCCTCCAGCCCCTCCAGCCCTTCTTGCTCCTGTCCTGTCCTCCACACATCTCAGACCTTTCTGCAAAGACATTGGAAGAACCGTCTCTTACTGTCGACTGATTGTTTTAGGTGAAGTTCTCACCTTCCCACCCTCCTTGTAATTGATTTGTTTTAAATTAATAAATGCCATTGCTGCAAAATTAATGGTAATCCTAAAGTCATTTTGGAGCTGTATCTCATTTCCTAGACTGCTTTGTTTAGAGACATTTTTTTAAATTGTATTTCTCTTTTTTCTCTGCTGTGTCATGCGCACTGTTGCGTCTCCCATGCCTTGTGGCGGAGGTGTCAGAACCGAGGGGTCAGGGCTCCCCACGGAGCTGAAGCTGTGTGCTCATGGGGTCTGCTGAATCTGACACCTCGTCCTGGATACTGGCCCTTTCTGCAGCCCCTCTTCATCATACCCCATAACTGACTCGGGTCCAGGCTGTATCTGCTGACAAATTTCGACTACAGTACTAATGTTGTTTACCTTAGCCATTGAACCTCCTTAAATACTTAAACATCAGCTGAACTGCAGTAGATGCGGTATTTTAAAACTTCGGTGTTCTGAAACTGAACTACAGTCAGTATTGCAACAGCTCAGCTGAATTTCTAAAGACCTATGCACATTTTGCAAAGACTTCAGACAGAGCAATTCTTTAGTTGAAATCCATGTATTAAAATAGTCTTGCATAGGTTTTGACAACTTTATCGCCAACCAAATATTCTTTACCTTTTTTCACTTCATACATAAGATATAGCCTAGTATAGATTATTTGCTCGTACAGTTCTTACACTGCACCAAGGAAGTGTCTGTATTCTCTTCACTATCAAACCCCTTATGTTTTCATTACTAATTCTCTGGTTTTTCTGTGTTTTTGCTCAAATATGAGCATGATCATGTTCCTATATTTGCCTCTTTGAGAGGCAGCCAAAACAGTGGAAAGCACCTTTTACATGACCCCCTTTCATGACCTCCTAGCTAATGGTGTGTTTTCTTCCTTTATTTATCCTTGTGCTTTTCCAGTAAGTCAAATGACTGCCCAGTCACCGCTTCTCTGCAGAGGTGTGTCCTGGTGCAAGCACCTCTGAGTCAATGGAGCCTGATGAATACCGACCGGGAATGCCAGTTCATATTTAGCTTTATTGTTGCATCTCAGACACACAGTACTAAAAGCAAGTGATTTAAAAGCAAGTCCCAAGAACAATGCTAAGGGGGAGGAGCAGTAAAGGATACTATTTAAAAACGACTGCAATGCATTTAAAGGCACAACAGAAATAACACATATCAAGGTCATTTTAAAAGTTTAAATAGATATAGATCTTTGTTTAAAAAAAAACTATAGCATGTGTGTGTGTGTGTGCAGCTGTGTGTGTTTTTTTTTTTCAAAGTTGGGATAAAATTTTAAACATGTAAAACTAAAAATACACTGAAGCAATCATGATGAAATGCATGCTCAGATATTCCAGGAACTGACGTCTCTTCCACACAGAAATGTAGATGACAGCTTGTAGGGTGATAAGAGGTTCTTTTTTGTGGCCTGAGCAACGGAAATACAATTCATACATTCCAAGTGATTATATGAATGGGAGTCATAAAAAAATGTCTGTATATAGACCAGTGTTTTATATTTTTCTTTATAGCAGGCGATTATGATGTTGACTCATGCATTGTTGCTCTGGGCTTCTTACAACCATTTACCATTTACCATAGAGATTCTTCAGTATTTTCTGGTCCAGCATTCTCAATTGCTCGGGGTGTTACATGTCCAAAGTAGTGTACGAAATTAGTCACTTTGCAATGAATTCGGATCTTGGTTTTACAATTTTACTGTTTAGACAAATGACTCATCTTTCAAGAAGGTGACAGCAGTATGAGCAACTCACATGCTGGTTCTGGTTGGAGGGCGTAGAACACTGGATGCCCTGCAACCTCCAAGCTGCTGCTGCTGGGGAAGATCATGTATGTGTTGCTGTATGTCTTAGGGCATTGCCTTCCTCAACCCATCTGGGAGGTATCGCTGACGCTGTTGTTTTAGTGCTTGGTTCAGTATTTACTTCCTTCTTCTCTACACCTGTTTTCATTATCACGCTCCTCTGTTACTGAAACCATGAATCACATTTTTCAGCTCTGAGTGTACACCTGAAGGGAAACTTCTGCTTGCAGACACGTTGTTTCAAAAGAAACCGTGTGCTCATTTACAACAAGACGTTCAGACATTTTTATTTGCTAATAATTACACACTGACCCCCAATGGTTTTCAAACGTGTGAACGATGCTTTATAAGATTCTGTAAGATTTCTTGAGACAAAATAAATGAAGTTCCTGTCATTGGTAAATAAGATGTGTGTTTATTACTTGTGCCTGTTCCAGGATTATTGAAAATAATTTCAAATGGTTGAGCTCTTGCGTATTTACATGCGTAACACAGGTGGTCAAACATGGATTGGTAATGCCTTGATAACAAGATGCACGAGTGGTGGATCTTCTACAGAACAGGCTGATTTGTCCTGGTGGTTCACTCGTTTCCTATCTTAATGACCTGTCTGCTTAAATGCTTATCATTAAATGGTGATGGATTTGCTCTGTTTGGTAGATACAGTAGATTACAGCAGTTAGATAATTCTAACGCGCCATTTCCTCAGTCTACAAGCTGTGTTAATCTACATCTCCAGTACACAATGCTGCTACCTGAGGTTTCTTTTAGAAAAAAGACAAAGAGAATTTTTTAGAGACAAAGGCCTACTAAATGCATGAACCTTTGCTGGTTTCGTTTGCAAGGTCAGGAAATTTGATTGAACAAAAGAAAATCATCTTCAGATGTTTTGAACATTTATGGTATAGTATGCTGGACAATGTTACAAACAAAGCATGTAAACATGTGTGCTGGTGCTGTTTCACTTTTAATTGCCAAATTCAGTGGGCCACTAAGAACAATGTGTAGAATTTATAAAGCAGCTGCAACCTGAATACTTATTCAGTACCCTGTTCATGAGCCTCATCTAAAGGACCAAGGATTCATTTTCCTTGTGTCTCCTTGCTGAACATGTAACTAAGCAGAAGTCAGCGTCTCGTCTCCCTGAGCAGGAGTGTGTGTGTCTCTTTGGCTGGTGGGAAAAGTGTTCGATCCCAGCACTCAGGACAAAGGCATGGGCTTTTCACACCTGCACAGCTGAGCCTCTGCTAGGGGGCAAGAGGTCAAAACGAGGGACAGAGGGAGATAATTAAAAGGGGTTGTTTTCTGTTTGTATTTTTTGGGGGGAGGGTAGTGCTGTTGTTTGCATGAGCCTCCTTTTTACATTGCTCTTGGGCAAAGGTGTGAATGACCCCCTACTGTGCACACACACACACACACACACACACACACACACATAATATAACGGGGAGGACGGGGACAGGGATGAAATAAACGTCTGGTGCTGTGAGAATTCTTTTAACTGGGGCAGACACTATAAATGGAGCAGCCTGCTGTGTAGCTGTGTTTCTCTGCAGGACAGTCTTGCATTTCCAGCACTCTGCCTGATGCAAGACCAAGCAGAAGTGTGGACGACAGCAGGGACTAGAATTCACATCACCAACATCTGAAAGACAAACAGGCCTAACGGCACTTGCTCTGGGCAGCCTGGTCTTTGTTTTACAATATACCTGATCGTTTGTTGTGCTAATTGCAATCTGCTGCCTCCAGATAAGAATGTGTAGCTGAGCATAGGTCCTTTAGGAAGAGTTGTTTAGTACTGGTTTGCACATGCACAGCTCTTTGAAATGTTTACTGATGAAACTATTACTTTGTTGGAAAAAGATCAAATTCTTCTAATGTACCACATAAACTTTTACTTACACACAAAGTGACATATTAACCACAGACACTGTGGATTTCTCTCAGTCGCAGGGGCAACTAACCAAGATATGTCAGTGGGCTAAAGAGTGCCGTTACACCACAGCGTTTGCACTCTGAGCTGTCATGAAGTCACACAACCCCTGGAGCTTGGCAGAGGAGAGTGAGAGACAGAGAGAGACTGATTGAGAGAGAGAGAGAGAGAGAGAGAGAGAGAGGGAGGAGAAACAGGGAGACCGAGTGAAACAGCGACGGAGGGAAAGATCAGCATGCAGAAGGTCGTGTGTGTACCCAGCACGGTGTAAGAACGAACGGCTGCATGGTGCTACCAATCACCATCTCCAGGGTCGGCTCTGACTCATTTGTTCTTTCACTATGCCAGAATGACACACACTCACACACACTCACACACACCTCACACACTCACACGCATCTTACAGACAATGCCGCAGGCTTGCAGGCAACCGAGCTTTGAAGGTTCGCTCTTCTCTTGCTCACCCACACCGAGACATGCAGCTGTCATACAGTGTTATTGCCTCCGGTCCCCCACCTCCAACCCCCCCAACCCCCCCCCCCCCCCCGCCCCCCCCCCCCCCCCCCCCCCCCCCCCCCCCCCCCCCCCCCCCCCCCCCCCCCCCCCGC
>JAOYMR010000024.1:7058214-7082503 GCA_025802075.1 Tenebrosternarchus preto
CCCCCCCCCCCCCCCCCCCCCCCCCCCCCCCCCCCCCCCCCCCCCCCCCCCCCCCGCGAGAAAAAGTTGAAAGATGTGGGAACATCTGGTGCTGTGAGAGACCCATGAATGAAAATCAGAGCCTTGAGCAAAACTCAAAGCATTTAGTGGATTTCTAGGACCATTCCCTGTCTGTTTGTGTAAAACACATGCCTCTCAGCCTTTTTTGTGTTCCTTTCCCAGATCTCCCAGCAGCTTCCAGGATGACTGGGGCTGATTTGTGTGTGAAGTGTGTGGGAGCTGGCGAGGAGCCCAGTATCACATGACAGCTAGCTGAGAAAGTGCGCGTAGAATCCAGGGAGGGGCTTGAGTATGCTCAGGTTCTTCTGTGTCCATAAGAGCTGTTCTTGGATCAGTTTTGTCAGTCTCTCCTTAGAACCAATCATGGGCAAGCCCTATTGCCTTAAATGTTGATCTTTTAGCTGTTTTTTAGAGAGTGGGTCAGATAAATATAAATGCAGAAAACATTCTTTTCCAGTCACCTTTACCTGACCTGTACATTTGTAATATGCATACCAAAGGTTTAATCAGTAAAGGCTAGCACAATGCTGATTTTCTTGTAATGCAAGAGTAGAAGAGGTAATCCTCGCTGCACAGAAGCAGGGAGTGACCCATCCCAGATTTTCGCTTTGATGCCATTGATGTGCATGCTGTGAATAGAGAGGCAATGAATCATCTGGCAAATGAAAACTGGTAATGTATGAATGCACCATTTTGGTCTAAAGTCAGTACACCATGAATTACTTGGACAGGAATGAAAGGAAAATTTAATTATCCAAATAACACATAATAAATCTTTGGGATAGATTCTGCAATTGCCCATAACTTCTGCTTTTATGTTAGAAGTGTGTATGGAAGCTATCAATATGTTTTACCCAGATCATAGCATAGAGAAAAAGACACTTCTATGATAAGTCTGTTGGCACAGATTGTTGCCATGCGTCTGAAGCTTTGTAGTATTCATTTCAGTATGTTTTATGAGTTTAGTAATACAGACTGGAAAATGCAGGTTCACCAAGCATTCCTAATTTCCAGTGACATGAAAGCATGCCGTTCCTTCCTTTCTTCCATGTGGCCTGGTTCGGGAATGCCTTTGTCGCAACCCAAAAAGCCCATGCATTAGTGAAAGGGGATGTTCTTCCAATGCCTCTGTGAACCAGGACAACTTGACCCTGACATCTCAAATAATGTGGAGTAGGGTGGTTCAACAAAAACCTAAGAAGCAAAGCCAATTGCTGTACTTTTTCAAGTGGTACTTTGCATTATGCTTCTTCTAAATCAATCATATGAAAAGCAAAAAACATACTGATTTCTTCCCCTACAGGTCCATTATTCACACCTCCTGTTTTGCTATGAAAAGAGAATTACCAAAGGACCATGTCTTTAGTGGTCATGGCCTGTTGTGCTGCTCTATTTTCACACCACCATCAAGAAAAGGTGTTCTGATATGGGGTCAAGCTGACCCCTGTTGTTGTTTACCCTTACTACGGGAATCCTAAATGACAGACCTGTTCAGATCTGAATTCATCTCAGGCCACCAGAACTGCCTGCTAAGTCTGTGTGTTAGCGGCACTATGGGTGCTGCCTTGAACACAGTGGCCCACTTTAACAGGAAGCTGTTCTTTTGGCAGCCAGGCAGCTCTCTCCTGGCTCCTCAGTGTAAATGAGGGACAGTTTCAGGCCTTTCCTGCCTGTACAGAGAGAGTTATTGTGGGTGCAAGTGTGTGTGTGTGTGTGTGTGTGTGTGTGTGTGTGTGTGTTTGCACACGTGCATGCAAATGTTATAGCTCAACCTAGGATTTTTAACCACCCAGAAATTTAAAAGCTCACCACAGACAACCCTGCTCTCAGGCTATTAATAATGTCTCCATTTAATATAGACATGCAGTATATCAAAAATAACCTCTAAGTTCTATTCATGTTCATCTTTCTTGTAGCTAAATAAGTACCAATTTTATTTAATGGAGTGGCCTATCCAGAAGGAACACTGTTAGTCCACTCCCTTAGTCATTTAAATATCAGTGCAGCCTTTTAGAAGGCAGAGTACAACCACATGACTGCAGCCCTGATATGAGGTCATTCTGTGCAATAGGTCCTGCACCTCTGATGTAGTTACGCCTGCAATTATTCATATGCCCTTCATAGTCACATGATCATGTCATGCTCATCAGAGGTCGTAGGACATTAGGAACAAAGAGAACCAATTAGCAGATGATAATGTGACTCTGCATGATTAGAAAGTATTGTAAATCAATAGATTATTAACTCTTCCAATACATTATTAGCATTCCAAGGTACATTTTCCCAGCGTGTGAAGTGCAGCTCCAAGCCTGTGTCCTAGATAATATTTTCACATGCAGTTAATGTGCAAATTCATCTAAAAATCCTGGCCTGGAAATGTGGCCTACAGAAGCTCTTTGATAAGCACAACCACATCTAGGTTAAACCCTTAGCGGTTCTGTTGTGACCAAAGCAGTATGTAATATAGATGATTTGGGTGTTTTTCTTTAGAGGCTGTGTTTATCTTACATCTGCCACAGTCGGACACTTTGGAGAGATGGTGGCGTGTGATCATCTGTTGATGTGCCCAGGTTAAGAGGAGGCATGTGATGGTGTTTTGTAAACAGTCACGTGTGTTGGTGGTCTAAGGATACATCAGCATCAGGCCAAAGTAGGAACTGCAACTTCAGAATCATCTCATGCAACCTGAGTGGTTCACACACACATTGCACAGGCACACACCACTTGCCCGTTCTCGGTCTGTCCTCTCCTCTTATCTGATTAGCCGATGCAGCTTCTCGGCATATTGCTGTCTTCCAATCACAGGCGAGCTTGTGTCAGAGTGAGGTCATGCTTTTACTCACCCATCACATGAGCTCATCTATCCCCTGTCCTCTCTCTCTCTGTAACATACACGTGCGCGCGCTCTCTCTCTCACACACACACACACACACACACACACACACATACTCTCTCTCTCTTTGCTCCCCTCTGCATTTCCAACAAAAGAAGTCCTGCTTTTCCGGGAAACTGGGAGTGTGTTTCTTTGCAGGAGTGTGTGTTTCCCCAGTGAGGTCAGACTTCATTCTGTGCAGCTGATCTCAGTGCTGGAAAAACCAGTGGCAGTGTGCCATCTTCACACCGAGCGGACAGCTATTAAGTGCCGACCAAGCAAAGAGGAGGGTGTGCTTTTAGTTCAGACACATGACTTCAGCTTTGCTTCTAAACTGACCGCATTGTCTTTTGCCTTTGTGCTTTTGACTCAACAGTCCACCACTGTCCACCTCTTTTTCCTCAAAAGAATGCCTTGTTCTCCTTTTATGGTCAGGGTGCGCACAAAAGTTTACAAAATGAATGCAGACAGACCCACTGACCGCTTTTCTACAGGGACTTCCCCCTGAATGCCAGAGGCCCTTTTTCTGAGGTTTGGTTGACTATGACAGCAGCAAATCAGCTGAGGAGGCACGTGCGTGTCATCAGTGACAGGCAAATGACAAGGTCACAGAGCAACTGGTCACATGTGGCTGAGTAAAGACATGAGACCCCTGACAAAGAGGAGCCTTGGACATGGGGGTTTGTGTCCTGCAGATGTTCTTGATGACTTCCAGGAAGTGTGGACTTCAAGCGTAGAGACCATGGCATGAGAAAGCGGGTGGTGCCTCTCTGCACTTTACCTCTTCAAGACTTCACAGTGACCTGTAATTTAAGGCTCTCACTGTTTGTTTGTTTGTTTGTTTGTTTGCTACTGCTATTGTTGTGATGTTGTTTGCATATTCATGCTTTATCATTTATCTGTGCAGTCAAGAATGACTTCCAAAAAAGTCATGTGAAAGAAAAAACATGTTCTATTAAGAAAATATCCTCTTACACTGATTCTTCTCGCAAAGTTGTTACCGTGGAGTGCTATTTCCTGTCTCCGCTCTTGAGCTGGCAGTTCGTGTGGAGACACACATGCTGCTTCCTGTAGGGGACAGGAAGCATGAGTGCTCTATTCACCGGTCACAATGACATGGCAGCTTAGTTAGCCAGGCACAGCAAACACAGCAGATGCAAACCAAGTACGATGTCATTTTGATCAGCAAAACTGTTCTGTAACAGACTGCCCTGTCACAGCTTCTTAACACACTTGCTTAGAGCATTGAAAACCAGCTTATTTTGCCATTATTATATTTATTTGGTAATATTAAAACATTTTTAAATCTAAAACATAGTACTTTTTATTTTGTTGTTTAACCTTTGAGTAGTTTCAGCAGACTAGTACTAATAATTTTGCAGCTGTTCAGGACAGAATCTGGTGCTTTGCTGACTTTGATGTTAAACGTTTGATTAAAGTTTGATGTTAAACGTTTGATGTTAAAAGTTTGCTAGTTTGGCACTTCAGCTACAGTCATGCTTCCTAGCTGTGTTGTCTTTGCACTGAAATTTCATGAAATCAGCGTTTCACTGGAGGCAGCGCTGAGTTTGACAGGTGTTTAAAAGGCGTGAGGTTAGGCTTGAGGTTGGAGTACTTCCCCCCCAACATCAGGCTTGCAAGAATCGCACATGCAGCTGAAGAGATAATCCTTCTGCAGACATACTTCAGTGCATTATCAGCACTTCAGGCATCTGCTCACCATTATCTCTCTGTTTATGATTGTTTACTATTACAGCTCAATTCGGAATCCCTGACTTCACATGATACGTTTGCTCTTGTCTTCTACAGTCTGCTGTGCTTTAGAACAGGGTGGGAACATGGGTGGGAACTTACATTGTGGAAAACCACACTTTTATCAGTTTCCATACTTTATCATGTATGCTTGAAGTTTTCCACAGACTTTTTCCATTAAGATTTTTTTTTATCTTTTGCTGTTGGTTTACTAAAGTGCTATGATATGTAGTGGTATTGTGCCTCGGCCTAAAGCTCGGCTAACAAGAAACTAATGACAAAGGAATAACATGGTAGGTGGATCCCTGCTGGCTTTATTTACCACTGGAATGGAAAAGGGACCTACCTTAGTCTCCACCCGCTACAAACACACTCACACCCTACAACGCACGCACTGTTTGCCCTCCACCTATACATTTCTGTTCATAGTGCTACCTAGAACAGGATTTTTATCTTATCTGCGGTTCCTGCTGTGGAATGCAATCTTATTCGTACTTCCAGAGCCCAGGTGGCTGGGCTCTCTGCCTGTGGTCGGTACGAGGGGCCCCTGCATGAGTTGCTATCCGCCCCAGCGCCAGCTCTACAAACCCCACAAACAGGTGGGCTCCACTGGGTCGTGAACTCGGGGTCAGCTTGACCCCAGCATGGTGGTCCCTCATCCCAGCAGCTCCCCTTGACAAACGACGGCGGCTGTGGGCCCGGCCCCTCCGGCCACCCCCAGAGTACGTCCGTTCACCCGCCCGCCCGCCCGCTTGCGTCTGCAAGTGCAAGAGCCTGCCGTTGGCCTGCTGGATGAACTTATGGGACGTTTCTCTGTGTGCATTCCCTCTGACAAGATTCTAACTTAAAAGCACCTTAAGACACAGGTTTGCTTGTGTTCTGGCATACGGGTTTCTTTGGACACAACAAAGCTCCACTGTAAGATTCCTCTGGACAAAAGCTTCTACTAAATGCTGCAAATCTAAATGACATTTATGTAATGTGTGATGACTGGAGCTTACATTATTGCTCTGTTGCTTTCTGCTGTAGGTATGAACCAGAACTAGCTGAACACATTGCGCAATAAAATGCACACTGTGCTAACCATGAATTTGCATTTCTAAACAAGCTTTCAAAAGGAACCTTTATTTCAGTTCGTGTTATGCCAGCAGAAGATCTGCACATGCGCAAGCCACGAGATCTGGTTGCACAGTCTGCAGAAAAATGCTTACATGTGACTAACTACCAAACCCGTATGAGTGTTTCTCTTAGGCTGATGCAAGCTTGGCCTCGTGCCACATGCACCCAGCTGTATAAGTGAAAAATCAAGCTAAGCTACACACTTCTCTAACTGCAAACCTGCTCTTAAACCCTAGTTCTTGGAGTTTCCAGTTCTTGGAATCCTGTGTGGTGCCTCTAGGAAAAGGAAAAAAAAAAACATAGCACAGATAAAGGGCAGGCACTGATAGGGGCTTTCTAAGATCGAGCTGTTTTACCAGGAAAGGGCTTTTGTGGAGAGAGGCCCAGGCCCCAGTCCTGCTGCCAGTCTGATTGCGAGACCATGAGGAGGCTCTCTTTGTGCACTCTTCATCCCACTCTTCATCACTCTCTGACACCCAACCGCTCACTGCCTGCCATGGCCGGTACATGGCTTCGTTCTCACTGTTTTGCTGCCGATGATTAATATTCCTTTAAAATCACTCACGATATTTTCTGTGATTAGTAGTTTTAAGTCATTTAACTGACAGCCCCCTTTGCAAAAGACAACAAGATACACTATCAGTAACTGATTATGTTACTGCAGTTATACTGTTTTTGCTCAGATGCAGGCGAGAAAAATATGTAGGGATTTTATAAATCATGCAACAAGCTGACCTGAAGTCAGTCTGGACAGAATGGTGCTTTTTGTTTCAGTGAGGTTGGGTTTTGGTAAGAGCTGATTCTGTACCAGCTGACAGAGCCTAGTAACGTTTTTTTTCCCCTGGGTATGAGAACAGGCAGCTGTCGCTGCACCATCCAGCAGGAGGTCTGAGTAATTAGACCAGTCATGTTAATCTCCTGATGCTACCGACTCCTTACTGACTGCAAGGGAAACCTTGTATGCAGGGTTATCAGAGGTTACTGTCACTGCTTGTGGTTTACCTCAGTGATTATTTTTATCAACAGTCAAAAGGTTTGTGCCATGTGAAATGAGCCAGGAGCATTTGCTCGGTCTGCAAAAAACAGAGGACACTGTCTCCATGACGTCCGTAAAGGCTTGCTTGCACATGTCCCCCAGCTGCCAAGTGGACATGAGAGTGTTGGTTTTCTCTCTGAATGGTAGAAGTGTTGAAACACGAGGGAGAGCTCAACACTGGTCTGTGCTCAGAGTGTGTCCAGAGTGGGAGAGACGTGGTGGGGTGGGAGAGTTAGAAAAGCCCCTGATAAGAGCCTTTGTCTGCAGGCTTAAACAAGGCCAGACCAGTACTGGCCCAATTATACATAGCCAGCCTGCAGACACACCAAATCCCTAGTTCACTCAGTTTAATTAGCCAAGCACACCTCCCTCTTACAATACACACACACACACACACACACACACACACACACGTGCGCATAGTTTGCAATAACCACTATTGTCTGCAAAGATATATTCTATGTGGGCATTTATATGAAGATACATTTATCATACAACTCTGCTCCATTCGTGAAAAAAAAAAAAACAGAACATAAACATTTCTTGCACTGCTCTTTCTCAACTAGGCCCAACAACACCGATGTTTTATGTACATAGTGCACTGTCCACACCCACAAATTTGAACTAGCTTTCTAGAAAGCTAGAACTGTTCCTTTGAATTACTTCTCACGCAACACACTGTAATGTTTCATTTTAATCCAATCAGCACATGAGCTGTAGTATCAGTTAGAGACTCTCTGTAATGCTCCCTGAGCTCGGCACCGTCTCCCTAGCAGCAGACACTCTTGTTCTTTATTGGTTCTTTATTCTTGCTGTCCGTGAACTCTCTCTCTCTCTCTCTCTCTCTCTCTCTCTCTCTCTCTCTCTTACACACACACACACACACACACAATTACACATGCCCACGGCAGAGCAATATACTTTTCTAATCCAGCCAGCAGCATGATATTGTTATGGGACGTTCTCTCTGGGATAGTGAAGGAACAGGATGTCCTAGGAGTGGGGAGTGAGAGGGTAGAACCGTGCACATAGGTCTCCTTTGATCTTTCACTCATGTGGTTGACTTTTTAAATGGAGGAAATCTAAATCTATTCATTATTATAGTTCTTTAAAGGGATTATTTTTGGACATACTGCACCAAAAGCTTTGAACGATGAATTCTGGGAAAGGGACCCACGTTCTAGTTATTGTTATGCTTAGACATGAATAGGTACAGGGTAAACAGTGTGTTTGAATGTATGTGAGTGTGCAAATCTGTGCATGGCTGTGTGCAGTGCAAAGCCGTGTAGTGTAGTGTGGTATAGTATTACACCACACTACACTACATTAGTAGTGCTGTAACACAATGCAGAGCAGTACAGTGCAGCATTAGTGTTGTGTAGTGCAATGCTAACTGCCTCAGGTATCCTACACATGTCACTATCCTGGTACTGTTGCAGAGTTAAACAAAACAAAGCATGGCAGTATCACTTACTCCCACACACACACACACACACACACACACACACACATCACGCTCCCTCTCTCTCGCCCAGGGCTGCTACCAGGGATTCCCTCTGTGATGACCTTTATGTGAGCACAGCTGTTTTGTGATGACGCCTCTTGTTGTGGTGGTTTAGCCAGCCCTTTGACTCACTGCTCCCCTCCCTTTCTCTCTAGCATCCAGATGTGCCCTGTACTCTCACTGACGCCCCTTTACCCCTCGCCCATCTGGGATCAACGGGAGGACGGCCCTAACCAAGGGCTCTCCACGTCTCTTTTCACCTACATTAACTTAAGGAAGGAAAGTTGTTACCTGAGATAGTAATTTTCAAGGTCATTTCGAATCAGACTCACATCCTATCTTTAATCTGTATCAATCATTTCTGTATTTTTCATTTCATTTCAGTATTGTTTTCAGTGTGTTGGTCCATAAATATTGGCCTTCTTCCTTATCTGTTTGTTCTGCCTTTTCCATTTAATGACGATGCTTTTCTAAGTAGCAGTTATCTTGCCTGTGGCCCGTGTCATGGTGTTGTGGTTCACCATGGGTAACTTTCTCTGAGAATTTGATATTTTTGACCTGGCTACATCATTGCCATGCAACAAGACTCTGTTACTACCGGTCCCTGAAACACACCGTGTCTGTTGCTCGGTGTTCCCTGAGAGCCTTATTGTGATCATGCCATTGTTTGGGTCAGAGTGGTCCCTATGGAAACACTTTACCACCCTGGCATCACCAGGATGTATTTTTTTTTTCATGAGATATGATTTCCATGGCCTGTCTATTGCTGTTTGCTGTTCCTTAGAATCTGACATGCACTAAGCATGGTTTGTTTGCTTTTCTCTTTGTATGTTGCTTATCATTTGCAGGAAGTTGGCACTTAAGACACAAAATTAAACCATAAACACTATTTCCTCATGACCAGCTGTCTACCAAATACAGAATTCACTGAGCTAGAATACAGAATGCAGCTAGAAGAGAACACAGCTTGAGTCATGCACTTCTATGACCTGGTAACCTCACAGAATTATGGACACTGATATGAATCTTTTTGGATGAACTATAATGTGAACAAATGGTGGACTGTGTAACACTGCCTGTCAGAACTGGGAATTTTCAGCATTGTGCAAGGGACATGTGACAGCAAGCCTGTGCATCACATGAGGTTGTTGGATGCAGGCCCACAGAGCCAAATCAGGAGCAATTATGCATGTGCGTATGTAACATGCATTGCTATTAACAGCACCATATTTTTCTTGGCTCAGAAATAGCTCTAAGAGGGCTGCACACAGTAAGCAGGCTGATAGAGGAACAAAAAGGTTGGATTGTGAGCTTTGATTTGTGGCCTGACACCAGGGGCAGCCCACACTGGCCTTTGGTGATGATTAAGAAGAGCGTGGGGTTGATCCCATGGTCATGACAGAGGTCTTACTCAGCCCCTTAACTCAGCACATGCTGTTGGGCTCATTTGGAGGAAAACATGAAAACAAGTGGAAGAATAGATTCTTAGTTACAATCTGAAAGCTTGACCTTATCTTGCTGAGTGGCTTTCACTCACTAGGCAGTTCTCATCGCATTGTTCACAACTGTAACTCTTTCTTGTGACTGCAATAAACAACTTGATAAAAGCAAAGCAGATCCTGAAAGCATGGAACTAGTCCCTTGTGTTTTGAGGAACATCACAGAGGACAGCGCTTGTCAAAGGAGACACTGCTCCAGCTGCATACACCTGAGCCACACTGGAAATGGAAACCAGAACCTGGGCAATTTGAATAAATTATAGAATACTCAGCAAGTAATCCGATAACAGCTCTTCAGCATTGTTTTGGTGATCACCAAGGAGATTCTATCAGTGTTGTTGACTTTGATTTTTGGATCACCTGACTCCATGTCGTCATGAGTGGTTTCCATGGATTTAGGGGCTGATCAACAGTGGCTGTGGTGAGACAGGGCCTCCCAGTGCTGAGGGAAAATTGTGTAAAGTCACTGACTCAGGCCTCCCACCTCCATGGAATTCAGGTCTTGCTTGTGCTGGGGCCAAACTTGTTTCCACCACTCCAACCAAGCCACCCAGAAAAGCAGTTTCAAGCCTCCTGATGACTGACTGAAGACCACTGTGTCTGGAAAAATGCCACAAGCCACAAAGGTTGGTTTAAAAAAGAAAAATGATAGAGAAGGACCTCAGCTGAGACATGTGGCTGGCCAACCAGAACTGCAAGAATTTCCTACTGTTTGAGGCCCTGCAACAGCCCTGAGGGGAAGAAGCCCAAACAGCACTGTTGCCATGGCCACGGCGTCACATGTTTCCCAGAGCAACCCAAACACATTCCACAGTCCTGCCTCTGGCATTCAATCTCTGACCATTTGATAAGGCAATTAATTTTTCTAAACCTGATTGCCGTTTTATATTTCCTTCCTTTAGTTGTCGGGTAATTATGATTTACTCTATTTATAGGCTATCATAGCTTAATGCAGAAAACATTCAAATTTGTTCTTAGTTTTCACTGGCCAAACATCACTGGAAAACATGTATAATCGCTGGAATGTTGCTGCATTGGCTGGAACGGTATGGTTTTATCTGGGTCATTTTGGATCAGTGCGAAGAGGGTGTATATTAATTAATGGTCATTTGTTTTGAAAAACTCCAGCAATGAGCTGCGTGTTTTGCTCCCTGAAGTTCCAGTCATTTTCTTTTTTCTCTTTATGATGTCTGTGTTTCCACAAAACAGGCGCAAGAGGGACTAACGTCCCCCATCTCCACACCTCCCTAATAAGGAAATGTATTGATATTTCCTTGGAAAGAATCTTCCATGCAAAAATGAGATGTTCCAGCGTGTGAGTTGTGCACATGGGTATTTGTGTGTGGTTAGGTAACCTCTGGAAATCTGTCCATGTGGGGTTGTTCTGGGGAAAATAAGAAGAGAAAAGAATTGCATCTCTTATCCCGGAAATATATAGATTCTTGCCATGAGGCAGAAGTGACTACCATAGAAACTGTAATTATTCCCAGATGAATGTTAGGAAGAGAATAGTCTTGTTTTCTGCAAGTTGTATCCACTTAAGGACTTCATTACTAGATTATTAGCAATATTAGTACCGTAGATCTCATTACTAGACTGTTTGTTGTTTTCTTCCTGCACTGCACTGCTTTGATTGTGCAGAGAAAATGCCGAGTTTTCTAAGAAGGCCACAGCTGCTTTCTATGTAAGTATTGCTTCAGCCACTTCATGCTGATTTTCTGTTTAGCTTTTATCTATTTAGAGAGGCCTTTGTCTCCGTGCAGTAGGCACAGTGCTGACCTGGAGACAGTGCACTCATACTGTACAGTATGGTACGCTTTGTAACGAAAGCCAGGAAGCCAAAAGCTAAAAATATCAGATGTTCCTAAAAGGGACAAGTTGTACAGAAGAGAAGGGGAGCATGGAGGAGTGCAGCATAACACAGGGGTATTTTAGGATCATGGTCACTTGCTTGAATACTAGGCTCCTGTGTTTGCTCAGGTGACTTACACACAAGTGCACACACATACACACACACACACACACACTCACACATATATACAAATAGGTATATAGAAAACTGCCAATTAGTATGTTCATGTAAAAAGAAGTCATAAAGAAGGTCATTTCTAGGCTATGGCCTTTTAGAAATGATCGTTGTTGTTTAGTTATCATGATGTCAACAGAAACACTTCTACTGCTTACAAAAGCACAGCGGTTGCAATGTTTGGTAATGAACTGCTCATGCTCTCACCAGCGCTGATTTGTTGCAGTGCAGGCGAACACCTCTTGCAGTGACCCCGGTCAAGGTGTCCCGTGACCTGACAGCATAAACAAACCTCAGCACAGGCCATTTAATCTGTTTTCACCCAGTCTTTCTAGGTAAGCACTACTTTCTAGGTAGTCACTGGCCCAAATCCAGAGAATAGTAGGAAACAGTAAACATGTTCTATTCATGCACAAACACAACAGCATGAACTAAGATCCAATACCCCCCCCCCCCCAAACTCTCTACTTGCTGTGTTTTGATGTAAACCTCCACCCCCTACTCACACATAAACACAGAGTCCTCCTTATCATGATGCATAATGTAAAAGTGATTAGTCATTTGTTGATCTTCCCTTCTCCAAAGGGAAAACACAGTCATAACATGTTATGTTGTTATTCCACTGGAGTGTACCTCATATCCGGCTGTTTTCAAAGGTGTGAAAATTGAGAACTGCTTTCGGACGATGCAGGTTTTTTTTTGTTTTTTCACGTTCCAAGTGCGAGGTATTGATTAATAGTTGGATTGCTGTCCCAGCCATGTTATTCTAGTAGAGGCTGTTGCAATGAGGTGCAGACTGTCCTGCACACCCTCCCCACCCATGCAAAAATATACTTGCCTTCCTAAAGCGCCCGGTATTTTAATGACAGGGATCAGAGGAAAGTTCTGTTACTTATTCCTTCGCATGAATGTACAGTGCTTGCACAATGTGCATGGTGTCTAGTATATAGTCCAGCTTACACAATGGCATGTCTTTGGAGATTTAATGGTACACTGTTAAAACACAGCTGTACTGCACAGCTGATGAAGAACTTTTGTCTGAAACATTGTTTCCCTTAGTAAACTTCTGTGCTACAATGCAACTGGAATCTTATATGTAACACAACATTAAAAATATTGATTTCTTTCAGGGTTCAGAGTTCCTAGCCAAAGAAAGGTTGTGTGTGTGTGTGTGTGTGTGTGTGTGTGTGTGTGTAGCACACTTTGTGATTCCCTGGTTTTTCCACACAACCATGAAGAACAAAGAAGCATATACTGAACCGTTGCTATAAAAAGAACTCAGTGAGTGAAAAATAACAGGACTTTCCTGACCCACCCTTGTCTTCCAACCTCTCTCTCTCTCTCTCTCTCTCTTTCTCTTTCTCTCTCGCTCTCTAGAAAAACGTCACTGCCTCCCACACACATAATTGTTAATTGCTGTTAATTGCATTTTTAATGAATAAATATCCTCACTTAAAAAGGTACTGTTTGTACTTGTTGTAGCACAAGGAAGAATAATGGCTGTAAGTGGTGACATTTGAGCGACAGACTCAAGTCTAACATTTGGTGCAAGTTCAGCTTTGCAGATGTTTTCTTAGAACATAACCCCGATCTAGTAGATGTTTATTTTTATAAAGGTCAAGCTAGTGTGTCTGTGAGGGCACCAGCCTGAATCACTGGAATGGACCACATTGGACTGCTTGTCTAACCCTTATAATAAAACAATTTTCGATGGCATTTGGTACTGATGTTAGAATGGAATGGAAGTTTATTGGAATTTTTTGCAAGATACAGTGTGTGTGCTGCTTCTTTCATAAACAGAGCACTAAAACAGTAAATATATGAACTTGGAGGTCTGCCTGAAACAGTCTATGCATTTGAAGCAGGCATGGTATCTCTCTCTCTCTCTCTCTTGCTCACACACACACACACACACACACACACACAATCTCATATAAAAAGAGCAGTACGTGTTGTGCAACAGAAAGGGGGTCTATGCATGGATTGGAGTGGGAAAAGTTCCCTCCCAGCACTGTTGTTTTGGTACATTCCTGCTCTTCTGATTGGCTGACTGAGCTGAGAGCATGAGTGAGACAGAATGTTCCAGGGTATTCTGGACTTTATTTACAAGCTCCAAGGGGACGGGAGATGTGGGTGGGGATTTAACTAGGCAGAAAGAAATTAAAAATGCTGCAACTACATGAACTTGTGAACAAACGTGTGGCAGAACAATCACCCTTCACATGTTCTAAGCTCTGTTTCCACCATGTCTGTCCCAAGTGGTCTAGTGCAACAGTGCAGCTTTTACTTGTGCAGGAGCGTTGCATTCTGTAGCATTAGAC
This sequence comes from Tenebrosternarchus preto, assembly GCA_025802075.1. NCBI lineage: Eukaryota > Metazoa > Chordata > Actinopteri > Gymnotiformes > Apteronotidae > Tenebrosternarchus > Tenebrosternarchus preto. The sequence continues at coordinate 7,072,404 of JAOYMR010000024.1, forward strand.
TGCACACACTGTACTTTGAAAAAATTCCAATAAACAACAGGGCATCCTGCTGTTTTGTGCACATAAATCCACATCAGAACACAATGATCTGCACTAGGTGATCTGAACATTTGCTTTAGATGATGTGTGAGTGCACAAAATATTCTAAGAAACAGAACACTTAATGGGCATGTTGTTATTTTTCACATTGCCTCTTGCACAGACCTTGCAGGATCTGCAGCATTCCTGTTAGAGAAGAAGCTAATTGTGTATTTATTTATATACAGCAGTTACAAAAGAGTGCAGTGTGCAAAATCTATAGATAAAGTCCTCTGCAAGCTAATGTAGCACCATCATTTTGCTGATAATAAAGCAAATGCAAAAATGTCTTGACCTTTGGCCTGCAATCATTTGGTGACTCCTGCCTCAACATGCATATTGCCATCATTTTGCATAGGCACCAAGCCAAGAACGCACCTGCCTTTGGACCATGACACTGTGTCATGACTGTTCCTCTTCCAAAACCTTGCAGACCCTTAATTCTCTCCAATCTTCACCCACCTGCCCCTGGTGGTCATTTGTCTTTGAGCCTCTCATGGTTATCTCAGATGCAGATATTGGCCTATCATTATCATAAAAGAAATATCTAATGGTCCATTTGATTGCTCGTACTTGCACCCAGGGTGTACGGACAAACTCTGCATGCTGTCACAGGTAGCACTGATAAAGGCAGGTTAGGTGGCCTGGTCCTAGTAAAGACTGCTGTTGCAATGCCTTCTGGCAGCGCTTCGGTTTAAAACTTGGCCCAGGGATCTTGACTAGAAATGTGAGAGCTGGTCATAAACTGAGCAAATTTACCACTTAAGTTACTGAGTTCATGGCTAATATAGGAGCCAAAATTAAACATAAAATATAACAATTAAAAATGTGTTGTTATACTACAAAGAATTTGAAAATAAAATAAAAGCATAAATCAGCATTTTGACTGCATCACAAAATTTTCCTACTGCAATGCAGGTGTCAAACAAAAGCTCTGAAGTACATAATTACATGATAATGACATTTATGATATTTAGAGCAAGCCCCACGCGCCAGTATTAATGGGAACCATAGCACGAGACAGCCTGCCAAATGCTTTGCTGACATGATCACAAGGTCAGCGTGGCTGAAATCAGGCGGGTCCACAATGACCCATGTACTGCTTCCAGTCCAGCGCCACCTGAACATAATGTGTCGGACGAGTCATCCCTTCGAACGACAGACGGGGGAGGGGCTGGATGTGAATTAGGTGGGGCGGGGCGTTCCAACAAGGCGCTGTCATTGTACTTCATTATTGTGGGCAGCAGGCTGGGAGAGCTGATAAAGTTCAAGTGGCTGATGTCCAAAGCTCAAGGAAAACAGCTGGTGTACAAATAACTTGGAACAGCCGCTCAACCTTCTTGCTCTCCAATACAGTTAGAGTGACGCTGCTTGCGCGTCATTTTGAGAACCGTCGTATAATAAGCGCCTCTTTTCTGCGCTGCCATGTACATCAGAGCACTTCCACTGTTTTATATAGTCATCATGAAACGCACAACCACAGCAAATTCATGACTAATTTTATCATGGGTTTTCAATGCAAACCAAATTGCTAACCATATTTACAATGCAATTAATGTTTCTAGCTAATTTTTATAATTAGTCTACAGACTGATTTATATTTAAGACTGAGTGTTGGCATCTTGCGATCATTAATTACAATATCTGAACGATCTGTTACTGCTGTCGAAGGACTGTCGAAGGACGTGGTCACAGCAACCCTAAGAAAATCACAGATAAACGTGATTTTCTTAGGGTTGCACTTTATATAATTCTCAAACATAATCTTTTATATTTTGGGTAATGTGAATCAGATTAGATTATAAAGTCTTAACCGGTTCGTAGTACGTTAGTACGTATTTTAGAAGTTATCCGAATGGGCTGTCTTTCTGGGGAAAATATGTTGTGGTTTTGGCTGCCTTTAGGGACTTTGTTCTTTGTTGTTTATGTTTTCATCACTCAGCCCCACGCTGCCGGTGTGATCAGTATTCACTCTTCCACATCGTGATCTTTCGCTGTGTTTCACACGAGTCGTGACTCCCTGTCGTCTGACTTCCTGTCATGACCAACATACCAGCAACTTGACACCGGGACTTCTCGGCGGGCAGTGTGTAGTATCCTAAATTGCAGTTTAGTGTGCATCTTCAAAGTTAAGTAATTTATGCATGAGAAAGTATGCGAATCTAAAGTTTATTTCATAAACGTGCAAATAAATCGCCGCTTTTAAATTATTCATGAATTTAAATATTCGTTCAAAATGATGCCTCTGATGTCTGAAAAATGCATGACTGAATGCATAATAGCTCTAAAATTGGAATATGCAGGGTTATTTTAGTACGTGCATATCAACGTTAAATGGCAGTCACAATGAGTGCCTGTAGCCAGTTTTAGACTGTCCTTTTCCACCATAGTGTGCAGTCACATTTTGCTAACTGAGGTGAGCATGACCCACCCAGCAGCTAAACCCATGCTGGCAACGCTTGATACTCGTGCTTAGTTATATAAGGTCTTTGAAAGATGTGTCCTAGTGTGTCAGAGTTCTTAACTGTAGGCTACGTGTAACCCTTTAGTTTCCTCTGGTACATTGTATTCCTGCATGCACGGCCATTCTAATCGGCCTGTGCTCTACTATGAGTTCTGTGGGTCCTGGTGTGCAGCTGCTAACAGTGAATGGGAGCTGGAACAAAGTAATAGAAACGGGAACAAATATAGTACATCAGAGTAAAAGAGTGCTTAAGAGCAGTTCTCTTCCAGAACTCTGCTGAGATGTAATGTTCAGAAGCGAACTGTCTGTAGACTCGCTCTGTCTTTGTTACTTTCTTCCTCCTTTTGTGGTGGAGGATTACAGGGGCTCTGGGAACAGAACGAATCCCTACTTCCTGCATGGTGCAGAGTAGACAATGTGAGAGCCACAGGTTCTTACCCTTTGGGAAGAGCAGCCTTGGCCCTTCCTCTCAGTGTTCATAGCTCTGCTCTTCCTTGCCTCTCTCCTGGCTCTGGATGCCTTCATTGTCATGCCAGTCAATGCTGGGCTCTTCTCCTGAAACTGATTCCCAAGTCTTGCCCAGTTTTATTGGGCCAGAACTTGGACAATAGTCTTTTGTCACTGGAGCCAAGGTGACTTCCGCTCACAGACCTGTCATGCAGTTTCACCATAGCATAATACCACTGATTGATGGCTCTCAAGGAAGGGACTGAAATACACACTGTAATGTTACTGAATGACAATTTCATGAAAAACAATAAACATGTGTTAGCACTATGGACAATGGATAAGCATTTCCCTTTTGCAATTGTCCAAGTGTCATCATCAAGCATTTGCCTTTATCTTGAGTACATGCTACAATACAATTTTTACATGCTAACCTAATGGACTGTCACAAGCTGTGCTATGGTGCTAAATATTAACACGTGCATGCACAACATTAACATGTTTACTTGAACTGCAGCTGATTGTTTGTGTGTGTTCGTGAAGGTTGCGTTTTCAAGGTGCTACTGGCTTCGGTCACCAGCTTGAGCTGGAGTTTTGCACTCATTCTGGAGTAAAGGTCACTCCTTTGACAAGGCCGTCTTCCAGGAAATGGGGCCCTGATGACTCGCTGATGTCCTGATCTGACAAAATAGCACGAGTTTGGCTAGAGCGAGGACACGGAGAGCTTTGCAAATGTCTTTGGCACCGGCTCAGGTTAATGAGTGCACAGATACCTCCCATTGTGCTATCACGTCACTGCATGTTTTAGAAAAGGTTCAGAACATTCTAGAAGGACTCCTCCTGGGTATACTTTGTCACCTCATCCTCTTACACCACAACTACATTCAGCAGAAACAACTGGTTAATGAAAAAAAAGAAAAGCAATTTCAAAACAAAGCAATCAATACATTTTCCTGCTTTGTTAGGTGCATGCTAACTAATTTGCAGTGTGTTATTTGCTTTGCATGCTATGATCTGTGCTGCACTAAGGCTGTGGGCTCAGTAAGTCATGTGCTGGTCAGCAGAAAAAGCCATGCAAAGACAAGTGACATGAGACAGCAGTCCTTAGGAGAGTCACATAGCTGTCCCACTAGTCTCTAAAAGCTCCCATGCACTGAAACAAGCAAAAGTCCTGAATAGAAGCATTCTTTTAGACTTTGAAAAATAATCTCAAACTCTCAAATGTCACAGAAACCATGGTTGACTAAATGCATTTTCATGTTTGTTTGTTTGTGGGTGTAAGTGCGTGTGGTTGCAGGTTGTTCTTTAGTAAGTACATTCCCCTTGTGATGTTTGGGTAACCCTGCTTTGCACTCTTCTTGAAACCAATACATTTAACTGGAGGGGGAGAGGGAGGCCACCGCTTTTTTTCTGTGGGAATTTTTCAAACGATTTCTCAGGAAACAAGTCTTGCATATCCACACACAATCCTGATCTTTGCTCACCTCTTTCTGTAGAGGGAGGGGGGGGGGGGGCTTGACTCAGAGATGGGTGAGAAATGAGAGGGTTGAGTGGGAGGATGGTCGTTCCCACACCCTCAGGACACGATGAGAAAACAACTTGAAATGACACAGAACAGAAGTGTGGGCATAAACGAAAGAGAGAAACAGGTTTATCAGGCTTTGAGTGGGAAAATGAAAATGTAATGGGGCAGAAAGAAAGGGGTTTGACCACAAAAACAACCTGGAAGGCACATCTTTTCAGAAGCCCAGTAAGAAACATAGCTGGATCCTGCCTTAAGCCAAGCCCAATCACAAAACAAGTTCAACTCTGTAGTCTCAGAACAGTAACACAGGCTGCTTTGCCCTTGCAAAAAGGGGGGCAGGGAAACCAAAGTACTTGAACATACGATACGCTTTGGTACATCTGATGCTTCGTGAGCTGCAGGAACGAGCACTGCCTGCATGTTTGTCAACATTTGCTAGTGTCCTTGTTAACAATCATTCTCCACAGAAACGATACTTTCCTCCTTTCAGCCTGAAGTTCGCCGCTGTGAACTGTTTATCCAAGGCCACTCTAATGACACTCAATTGCCGTGAATGTGGGCTTCCAGCTACAGCCTGTGTAAAAGCATGTATTTAAGCGCTGCTGTCTGCAGCCGTGGGTGGAACCAGGCAGCACGTTGCTCGTCCTTTCACAGCTCTGGGAAATCCCTCCCACTTATTTTTAGTGCATTATTTATGGCACTGGAAAGGTGGCTGAATATTATTAGGGGAGGGAAGTTCATGAGATGAGCAAAGCTCTGAAGGTTTAGTTTGACTGTATGGGTTTTGTGTGACCGTCCTGCCAGGCCACTTGGGCTTCTCCTGTTCAGTGAGTCCATGCTGAGAGAGCACTGGGTGCCCCAGGCTGGCCTCACCTCTGCGACCGGAGACCTGCTCACACTGCTTTCCCACATGCTCCCTGTCCTCAGCCAGGCCTGTGCACGTCTGAGAGAGAAGATTTATTGGAATCGAGCTAGGAGGAACTGCTGACAACTCTGGGAAAGCTGCACTAGAAGTTCTTTTGCAGTGCCCACCCATCTCCCACCCCTGGCTTACAGCAGCTGTAGAAGCGTTTGTGTGTGTGTGTGTGTGTGTGTGTGGTGGTCGGGGTTTGGGGTGTGTCTCCTCAAACAGATGACATGTGCAATGGGAAAGCAGAGTCCATGAGTTCACTGGCTGTTGTTCGCACGGTAAAAAAAAAAAAAAAAAATTTAAATACCACTGCTCTTTAATTCAAGTGCAACCGCAGCAAAATGGCCTGATTCACATGGCTGAACAGTGCTCGTTGATGTACATGCGCCGTAAGGGAATTGTGGGCATCCTCTAGGCCAGTCCCAGGATCATTTCACATGATACGTGCTCAACACTCTCACTGTGCTGAGCAACAATGCCCTGGATTCATACTGTAGTCCAGAGAGCATGCCAGCATGTTGCTGTTGGATGGTGTTTCCCTGCTCCACACTGATCTTAATCACGAGGTGCTAAAAGGCTGAACTGATCTGGAAACAGTACCACACCCCCAGAACCTCACAGACGTGCTTTATGGACTTGACGTTGGTCTGTTCAAGAGGCACTTGCTGCTTGTATTTTTAAGCCTGAGGGTAATGAGTAGACGACAGTTAGCTGGGGCACCATTGGAGAGAGGGGGTGGGGGTGGGTGCAATTCTAAGGGACTGTGACTGACAGGGGGCCATGAAAAATTGGATCATTAGGTGGTGGGGCTCCATGTGATATCTGTTTATAGGGACTAAAGTCCTTGGTGACACCCCTGATCAGCCTGATGACTTGTTTCCTGTGCTCTTTAAAGCAATGGACAGAGGTAAAAACTATGTTTGCTTGACTCACTGTCCACTTAGCCGCCTGCTCTCTGCAGTATGCCCCAGGCTGAAAATTACATAAGCCTTTCATATCATAAAAGACTGTTTGTGATGGAATGCCTCCAGGTTTAAGATGGCCATTCTAAGGCCTCTTACGGGAAAACATGTATTTTTGTTACTGGAGTATTTTAGCCTGTAGACTTCTGAACAAGCCAGGAGATCTGCAACAGTGATTTACTCTCATAAGGAGTTTCAGTGTGTTTCAGTGTGTTTCAGTTCACTTTCTACAGGCTCAGAGGACCTGATGAAGCATGCAAAAGGTGTTTACAGTTGAATTATTAGTCATAATATACCAAGCATGATGAATTATTTGTTTGTACACAACTTGCCGAAGCTTTTACATTATGCTAAGAAGCAGCTTAGCTCTTGAGGGTGAATGCCTAATTAGCTATATTCAATAAAGACTTCTGATCCCAGCAGCCAACATATCGCATACTCATCATATTTGTGCTGTGACTGTTCAGTTTAATTAACAGAGCTGCAAAAACATCTAGTGCTGGTCATGCAGTCCTCTCCCTGTTTATCAGACTTGTTTAATAGTTGAGGTTTTGTTAGCAAATGCAAGGCCCAAATCAAGTACACTGTGCAATACTTGCCCCCGAGCAACACGAGCCAGGCCAAGGTTCCAGGTACTGGAAGTGAGAACAGAATGTGCTTGCCACTCAATAGAAGGTGAATGTGTTAAGTTCAAAGAGTTCATTCAGTTATTTGTATGAAATGTCCTTGTGTAATTGATTTCTAACCTGATTGTCCACTGTGTTGAGCAGAATTCGTATATTAGTATTTGTTCTACTAGTTTTGCAATTTTATACAAGCTCACTGAAACCTCAGTATGATGTGTTCAGACAAACAGTTGACCATGAGAGTCAATTTTCTTAAAATACTACTGCAAGCAACTGCTATAAATGCTTTGAAGTCATTCTCTGCATGCAGTGGAACAAAGCCAAGCCGTGCTGTAGGAAACCTCTCCGCTGTAATGCTCCTACGTGGTTCCGTGGTGATGCAGGTGGAGACATTGATGGTAGTGGTGTTGTAGTAACGGAAGCAGTGTTCCTGTGACAATCTGACCCACCACGACACACCTCTGTCGGTCCTCAACACAGAGACGCATGCACGCTCTTTCAGGTTAGAAAATTATTGATAGCATTCTTCTGAGTCAGTGTTGTGGCCATTGCTACGCAGTAGTTGTAGTGCGTCTTTGTCTGTGGATGTGAATATATGTGTAGCAGCCTCACCAAAGCACACCCTGGGTTTCTGAACGTAAGTCAACCACACCCAAATACTTCAGATCCTCAGTGAAGCCCAGCTATTTCTATGAGCACCTCTGAGGTTTTGCGAATTGCTAGAAGATTCATCATCTATACTGAACGGTCTGTCTCAAATGAGATATTTGTTGTCACTAAACAACAGTGTAGCTGTTTGTAAGCCTAGATCATATACTGGCTGTCATATGTCATATACTTTTTCTTGTCTTGTGTCTAAGGTTTGAATGAGCTGGAGATGTGTGTAGCTACACACTTATAGGGTTTCATATTCAAACTTTTACAAGCCCCTCATAAAACATGAAAGCATCATACAATTCTAAATAAAAAACACCTTTTACTGCCAAAAGTTGCAGATGATTCAGTACCCCTTGCTCAGCATATCAGGGGGAGTTTTTTAAGACTGCAGGGAATTTTTTTTCTAGTCACTCAACTGAACAAGCATTCAGAAGCAAAGCTCGGTAGAGGGTGAACTCTTGTGAAATTCACTAAATGTGTTTATGTGGAATCTGTGTAATCTGCACTTGAAAGTTAAAAAGCATTTTTCCTTGTGTTTACTGACACCCATGCCCAGCTGCCTCTGGGAAGTGTTTAGCTTGAATTATGCATGAACATTTTTGTTGTGGACCAAAAGAAATAGATCAGAGAATTTTCAGATGTTTCTTATAAAAAAGGGCTGGCTGTGGCCTGTATAATGAGTCAGGTTATTTTATAACTATGATGAATCCTCCCTCACTCTTTTGTTGGTTTACTCACTCTTATTTAATGGCTGATTTATATGTCGCTAACTTAACAAGTAAGTTTTGCCAATCATATGATGTTAATTGGCTTATTCCAAGTTTTCAAAGTCCAACCCCCACACCTCCCCTCAACAGCACAATGAATATATATTTTTTTTAATTTGGCTCTTCTGTTGGTTCCCATGGTTACATTATGCTTATATTATGCTTTTCCACTTTACTGAGTAATTGTGTCTTTGGTGTCTAAAAAGAGTGATCCGTTCAGAATCAAGAAGACCACAGGACCACTCATCCTTATCTCTTACCTTAACATGGCCACTTCTATTGGACAACAGATGGGTAGGTTTCATATTTACGTGCCAACGTGCCAAATACATTGTACGCTGAGTCTCTTTTAAAGTGTTTTTCTCTCAGCTGTTAGCTTTTATAAATGTGGCTCATTCTGTGAGGGCAGAAAACTGGAAACAGGGTTTCTATCAAATACTCTTGCAGAGTGACATTGATTTTTCTGGTTCTCCTAACCCTGCCTTTCCGTGTTGATCTAGGTTCCTGAAGGTGAAAGACTAATACTCTCCACTCTGGTAAATGCTGTCACCACACAGAGCAGCGAGAGTCCAGGATGTTCTGAAAGGTGCTGGGGATTAACATGTGCTTGCAACTATTTCACACAAAACCTGAACTTTACTGAGGTGTCAGAAGAGCTGCTGAAATATGCCAAATCGAATTTTGAGATCTGATAAGACAGGGGAACTTGCCTATGATGTAAACCTGTGCTCAGTCATATATGTTAAGCAGTGATCTCTGTTTATGACTGTCTTTGCAGTTATGCATGATTCACTGCAGTATTATTTTCAACTGGCTAGAAAATGAGTTTGGTGCTTGGGTGCTTGTGAGGGTTTTATTTACACCACCATGTCTGAACAGACATGAGCAGCACCTGTTATTCCCAATGCAAGCAATCATTTTATCTTTACTGCCTTGCTGAAAATAGTTCTAATTATCTGTGATTCAGCTTGCCGTTGCATAAGATGGTCTGTGTCTTTGAGGGAGGTGAGGAGACCAGCCCATATGAGCCTCTCGTGATGCAGAGATGTGTGATTCAGTTCTCCCTGCAGGGCTCTCTTTACACTCAGCGTCTGACATGCTCTGATCCAACTGCTGCCTTGTGACACATTACATGTTACAGTTAACCATTCGAGGTATATGGATGTCTGCTTTATAGCTTTCGCAGCCTTCACACACGCAAAGCTCAAAACAGTAAGCAGGGTATTCTGGGGTTTTGTCTTAAGAATGTGAGTAAATTTGAGTGGGACTTTCATTGAGGTGCTGAGCTGTTGCACCCAGATGTGAAAAGGGAATGCATTGAGAGGCAAGACCCTGACTTGTTTGGAGAAGTTGGGGGTCAAATCATGGCTAGAAACCATGAGCAATCTGTCATTTCTGGAGTCCTGGGAGGGTTAGACAGGGCACGCCAACCACTGCACGCACTGGAACAAAACAGATTTGTTTTCCAAAGAGAGGTCTGAGTCCTATTTACCCTGTCTAGAAAGCCTCTCCCCTCAGCCGTTTTGGCACACGCGACTGGGTTTTCCCTCTGACTCAGTGCTGACTGATAAACTTTCTCTCTTTTTCGCTCTCTCTCTCTCTCTCTCTCTCTCTCTCTCTCTCTCTCTCTCTCTCTCTCTCGCTCTCTCTCTCTCTCTCTCTCT
>JAOYMR010000024.1:7088528-7129835 GCA_025802075.1 Tenebrosternarchus preto
TATATAATGTTTCATTTGAATAAAAAAATGTGTGTGCATGTCCTTTTTAGTTTAATGAATTCATATGAAGAAATCTGACATGAATTCATATGAAGGAAAACAAGGGGAAAATGCCTTACTATGTTATTCTCACACATCAGTCTAGACACTGAATAGACTAGAGTGTGAAATCATGAAACACTGTCTGTGAGCCGAAGTCTGTCAAGCAACATGTCACAAGAGCCTAAGAAGAACTTGATCTCTCTGCTATAAAGACTTTTTCAGGCTAAGTTCAAATGCAGCGCTAAAATGCAATCATTTTTGGAGGGTGGTAGTTGCTTTTAACACTTAATGAGACCACCCAAGATTTGTGGCAAGTTGTTTAATTGTTTCCATTCAATCTCTCTCTCTCTCTCTCTCTCTTTCTCTCTCAATCTGTCTCTCTATCGCTCTCTATCTCTTTCACCTCACTTTCTTCTTCTCAGTCTGTCTATCTGTGTATCTGTATATATGTTTCTCTTATTCATGCAGTTCATATATGTCACAGAAACAGAACAAAGTAAATAGTAACACCAACACACCAACCAGGTGTTTCCAATTATTCAGTTTCTTTGTAGCTTAAAATAACTGATGGTATACTAATCTTTTCTGTCTGTAAGAGACAGGGGATGGAATAGAAGCTCCATGACTAGTCAAAAGATCAAGAAACTTGCATCCTTCCTTATCCATGCTAGGACAGAAAGTGTGGTGCAAGAAGGTAAGCACACATCTTCCATGATGTACCAGTGACGAACCAGTGTGCATGACTGGACAGCCTTAAATTAGACTAACAGCTTTTATTTTCATTCAATATACACCAATTTTTATAGTTACTCATATGATCTTATGATGAAACGTGTATTAATTGTTGATGCTTGACCATCAAATGTAATTTTATATCTAGATAAGATAATAGTGGGTCCCTCTGGATAATCACTATCATGTGTTTTTGGTTTAGAATGTTAAATGTTGCTCAATCTTAGCTCAGTCTTATTTGAGTTCATGCCATTTGCAAGCAGGTAGGAACAGCACCATGGTTATGCCACTCAAGACAACAGTAAGCAAAAGTTCCCTTGACATGGTAAGGAAATGTTTAGCATTTCTATCAGTAAGTGCATAAGTAATTGCACTTGTAATGAAAAAGTGCACACTTCAGTGAACTGTTCCAAAATATGGTTATGGCTTAATGCCACTACCAAAATGGCATCAGTGACATTGCTTCCCTTCCTGTTCTATTAATCTCTTACAGGGAACTAAATCCCTACCTAAGCTACTGCAAATTCTTCACTTTTAGTTAGCTCTATCTTCAGTTTTGTACCTCAGCTTTGTACTTAAATTCAAGCAAGTTTGCAAATGTCAAACAAGTCTGGGTTGGGGGAATGTAGGAGATGCATTCTTAAGATGAAAGGGAGGTTATGGCTTTTGGGTGAGAGGGGCGGGGGCCGTGCCAGTCTGTAATTTGGGTTGCTCTTGCACACTAAGCCTTCTCCCCAACCTCTGTTCCTGCAGCCGCACACAGAACACTTGGAACTGAAGACCCACTGTGCAGCAGTGAGTTAAGGAACACAGGCGTGGGGTGATTTGGGTTAACCACTTGATCAGAAAGAAAATCAGTGCTGGATTCTGAAAGCCAGCTGAGAGTCCACTGCTGAATGCCGGCCTCAACGCCACCACACCCTCATATATAAATATAGCCTGCTGGGGCTAAAAATAGTCACTTGCGCCAGACTATTAATAGCTCAGTCCACTGAGTTTACTGTCAGAAGCTTTGGCGCACAAGGCATGAGTAATAGCTAGTGAGGAAAGAAAAGGCTCTCTGTTCCCGCTGTCTTTTCTCCCGCCCTCTTTCTCTAACGCTCTGTGTCTCCCCAGCTGAGGGTGAGAGGCTGCCGTTGACTTTTGTTCAGGCCACCGCAGCCTGTTGGGCTGCTCATGAAGCCAGCTATTGTGCTCAGGCGTGAGGCCTCTGGGGCAGAACTTGCGTACACACTTTTTCCACCAGTTTGGAGAGACGGTTGGAACACAGTGCAGGACATTGTCTGCCTCATACCTCTATAGGTTTGTTCAACAGTGCTTATTATTTACCAAGTTCATCCACTCCCTGTCTGCCATTTAAACGCCTTGCTTCTTGTGAGAATGAAAGTCACAACCTTAATGTAAATACAAGAGGAAATCATAACCCACTCAGATTTTTTTTTGGTCAAGAATGCATGAACTGTAGGCTCAGGCCCTTCACAGTGAATATGTAGACTAGGTCAGTGCAAGCAAGCACATCTTTTTTTGTCATGTCTTCTACTCAAGAGCAAGTTTATCTAAGGTCAACAAAATGTAATAATTGAACCAGTGTATACACTGTTTACTAGGAAACAGCAACAAGGTAGCGTTGTTTAGGATCATTTAGCACGTTTCCTTAACAGTTACTATGACAAGTACATAATATGCTTCGGGCTGCCTATCAACTAAACCCATTCACTGGTAGTGATTCCAGGTCATTGTTCTCCATCCAGATGCAATATTCAGTAGATATTAATAACACACTCCCTTGCATTCATTTCCTGAATGTGTTTTCAGTCGCATCCTTGTTCTGGCAACGCGGAGGTGCCACATGATCTCCTCTGATCTCGCCTCGACATCTGCTGTAAACCAGTAATTGGTATGTTTAATTAAGCGCGAGCTAGGTTTTTTTATGGTAGCGAGATTAAGTGCTGAAGCTTATGCCTTGATGAAAGGCGCCACACGCTGCGCCGAAAACTGGAAGCATTCACGAGCCGTGGCTTTACAGTTCGCTTGATATGGTTGGGGATGTATGATGCCACCGACACCGTAAAGACAGAGCTGAGTGCAGAGCTGCCTCCGTTACGACCTCAAAATTTGTCAGCGCGCCTGAGCTATAAAAGAGCCTATTCTGTGGGCGGAAAGCGGGCTAAATTCGCGCGAGTCGTGCCGCGCTGCCGCCAGACTCGTTGTACCTGCCGACCTCAGGGAGGGAGTCAGAGTAGGACGCAGAAATAGCTGCAGGCTGGGTGGCACGCTCATTACAGATCACACACAGATCAAGGCTTTGTGTGCAGGAAGAGAAGAAAAAATAATCTGGGGCCAGGCAGAACGTCTCTGCCTGTGTCTCTGTGTGAAGAGAACGTGACCTCGTCGGTTTCCTGTCAAAATCAAGTTCTCCCTCTTTTACATCTCTCCCTGTTTAACGACATATTATATTTTCCTGCTTTCATAAAATAGTCCTTTCTTCTCTGTGTTAACCAGTTTTGACTCCTGAAAAGAAATACAAGAAATAGAAAAAATATGATGCTATTAATTTGTGATTTTGTTGTAAACCAAGTTTACATTTTAACCTAAGTGAAACATTTCTTGCTAACAGTCGTAGCATTTCAGGGAAAAGCCTTTCCGCATTCCGGACATACCTGCAGCGAAAAAAACAGGCAACGTCCACTCTGCCTTCACTAATGCATTTTACATATCCCCCGTTACACATTTTAACTTTCGTAATGCTCTGATTTGAAACTGTGGCATGGAACGTCTCAGATTCGAGTGTCTCAAAATTGCCCGTATATGGTCAATGACGTTTCCGGAGATACCGATGCGTAATCGGTGATAGGCTACGCAAGTGGAGAGAATACATAATTAGCTCAGGGAATGCCCATAAACAAATCCGCATGACCTCAATAGGAAAACTAGATAAGAATAAGTTTATATGGGAGGAATATTAATAACTTGGATTTTGACAGTTAGCTATCTCAACAATAGTTCATACACCCTCCTGACATTTAAAGTCCTAAAGATCTTAGGAAATAAGCGAAATGTGTTATCTTGAGGGGCACACGATAGCATATGTTGTTGATAATCGTTTTTGTCTCCCGCAAAAAACATAGTTTGTGTAATTTATTATTAATGCTGAGGTTTCAGCCAGCCTGTTTTTAAGCCATATGTCGTTTATTCATTGGTCTAAATTTCACATGGGCTACTTCAGTGTGTAGTCGTGTAGTAATATTGCGATCTACTGCTAACCTGCAGTCCTGTATACTGCGTTGTTTAGGAGCAAGAGATGAAACAAAAACAGACTCCTCCCAGTCTGCAAAAGGACCAGAGGAGCAGTTACTGAGAATCTCATTATAACCTTACGAGCCAGGGAACCCCGTTATCCTGGATCACAAGAAAAAAATTGTTCAAATGTAGAAATTGTCTCTTTCTGGGCTTATCTGAACTTGTGTGCATGAATAGCAATTGCAACATATCACACAGCAGAGTGGACAGTTTGCCAAAGTAAACAGTTTCTACATGAATGACCTCTGGAGTCCTTGTTTCCTTCAGTGCAATGTTGCAACTAGTTCTGTAATAGTAAGGATATGACGCAGATTCCAGTAGATGAGGATGTGAAGACTCCCCTTTAGCAAATGGAGTCTGGAATTCGCTTATGCAGTTTGGCTTGAATATTTGCACCAAGCCCTTGTTTAGCTGCATGTAGGCAAAGATCAGAACTCCCCCCCCCACCAATTAACAAATAGTCAAAGCGTTTCACTTCCAAACAATAATTTATTAAAACGCATTACAAATACATCATTGACTTTCACATGAACTGAAACATATATTACTCTGTTTAAATTATGGAAAATAAGTTAAAACATTAATTCATTTGATGTATCAGTGGCTTAAAAAACACTGGCCTTCTTGCAGTCACAATAAACAGATGCAGTCCACATGCCTATTGGCTTCTACAGATGATAGTCCAAAAAAAACAAAACAAAAAAAGAGCAAGTCCCACAGCTAGCGAGTGACCCAAAGCTAGGTTTCTACCCTCTTGCCAACAAGTCTCTCGGTTTCTCTCCATTGCCCAGATTAAACCGAGGGCGCGCGCTCCCACGCGGCCCACATGCAGGAAACTCCAGCATAGCGTGCACCGGTAGGCAGTCCTCCACATCTCACGTTCCTATGCCTCCTTTCCTGCCGCCGCAGAAACGCTCCCTTCCGCGGAGGACGAAATGGGCTGCGGAGTCAAACGCACCGTGCGCGCGGTCCCAGGAACTTTCCTCTCTCTTCAGCCCCTACACCTGACGCAGCGGTCAGCGGTAGCTGATGCAGAGCGGTAAAAAGCCCTTTTCGAACGCCTCTTTCATTTTCAGAGAATGGCGGTTCTATTCCTTCCACGCGGTTACAGCTTGTTGAGTTCAGCGCTCTTGCAGGGACAGATAGGGGACCCATTGGTTTTTGCAGCGGCTTTCGTCGCAGTAGTTGCCTACCTCCGTCAGCGCTTGGCATTTCAGCGGCTGGCACTGAGGATTCTGCTTTTAGGAAGACACAAAAAGAAAGCAATTTTAGGATAAATAGCTTCTATACCAACTGCTGTCCCATACCATAAAAATCCTATTTCTCATTCTATTTAACGCAATTAAAACCAGCAAGCAAGTCGATACTTACAGACACTAAAATACAGTGGAAATCTCTTGGCTCGTTGTTATTGTTTTCCACGGTGTTCGGCTCTTCGAGAACCTGTGCCAGGCGTCGCAAGCCGGAGACGCGCAGGATATTAATGTCGTTTTCACAGCAGAAAGCTTGAAGAAGCGTGAAGTGAATCTGAAGTGCAATATCATCCTCGTCTTCTTCATCCGTCGCCAGAACGCACAGCACCACGCTGTCTGGATCGCTGTGGTTAAGAGAAAACTCGTTAGTTTATGTCTTTGTCAGCAAACTATGTTTCAATGTGTTGGCACGAATAATGTTGTTCATACAAGGGAGTAGGGCAAGATACTTACACATTCATTAGTTTTGCAGACTCGTACACGCCGACAGTAAGACAGTCTTGTCTCTGAGCTGCTACCAGCAGCTCCTCTAAGGCTTGGCTCACGGTATCCATCCTATAAGGAAGTGCAGACCTGGTAAGCAACTAGTCTCAACTTTGCAGATAATGTTTTCACATCAGCTAAAACGGCCCTAAGAAATCTTGGCGTCGGTCACTATTAGTGCTTATGCATGCAATATGTAATGCGGTGTCAAGACTATGCACACTTTAAGTCAGTGTTGAACTTACTTTTTATCAGTAATATCGCATCCAACGACTTCTTCCAGAGTCATGATGTTTAAGAATAATATGCAATCCCAAAGCTCCAAGAAGAACTCCAAATGATTAATTCCAGTAAGAATGTGTCGCCGAAACAGCAAGACGGTAATCCAAACGCGCTTTGTTCGAGTTATCCTATTCGTTCGGCTTGCTCCTTTTGCTTGCGAAGTAGCTTCTGCCGGGTATTGTCGAAACTGACGGAAT
This sequence comes from Tenebrosternarchus preto, assembly GCA_025802075.1. Taxonomy (NCBI): domain Eukaryota; kingdom Metazoa; phylum Chordata; class Actinopteri; order Gymnotiformes; family Apteronotidae; genus Tenebrosternarchus; species Tenebrosternarchus preto. The sequence goes on from JAOYMR010000024.1 coordinate 7,094,818, forward strand.
ATATCCACTTTCGTTCTGAGGGCGTGACCTCTTCCAACGCACATTTCTCTTATTGGTCAGAAGACTTCGGCAAACGTCTTTGTCTCTCTAGCTATTGGCAGTTTCCAGAATCTCATGTCTAGAGCCCACGTGGGCAGATTCAAAGAACCCCCCCCCCCCCCAATCACGGTATCTAGTTGTTTATGTCACTATTAAGTCCGATGGAATTTCCTTGATTTCTATTTTCCTTTGGATGCGCTCATTGCCGTAAAAATTGAGAAGACTGCATCATGAAAATCATTATAATGCAGGACTGTTCGATTTGCACAGTATATTAGTAGTGTAAAGTCTATGTGTGTCACAGATAATAAAATGGATTATATTAAAGTATCTGCAATAAACACCGTTAACCCTTTTGCAGTTTCCTGTAGCATTGGCTTCTGCAGAGGTTGCCTTTGTAAATGTATGCTATAAGCTTTTTTTTAAAGGTGCAGATTCTCCAGAAGGTGAGAGAGTTTATTGATGTTACCTGGAACTTTCTTCATTCGTTCCAGTTGGTCTAATTATAGGCCAGGGAGCTCACATGCACATAATGTTATGAGTCCGTGTTGTGCTTTCGCTACAGCGGGACAGTCATCTATAAACACTAATTACGACGTCAATTTATTAATGAGGACATGATTTTTGACGGACTTAATTACATAGAAAAAAGGTACTTGTTAGGACGCTGTAATATTAAGTGTGCACAGCCTTTATCACTGCTTAAATTATATATGCATATATTAACAGCTAATGTTTTCAGACAATTAATTGAACGTTACTATTTTATATGGATTTAAAGGACATTGAAGATTAAAGCGGTTATATCAAATTAGTAGATTCACGACGCCCCTTAGTGGTTGAGTGGACAGACCTGTTCCATGTAACCTACAGGAACAGTTATTTGCTTTTCAAAAGAAAGAAAGAAAAATATATTGTTCATTTTAATTCTTTGTTTGAAAAAAATCCTTGAAAAAATGGGGTGGGGGTCAAAGTAAGAGAGTGTTATTGTCATATCTTAAATAAGAATTCATTAATCAGTCCACGGCTATATTTATGGGATGAGATATCTGGTCAACGAGTGCCACCTGGCGATGAAAAATCCTAATGAAAAATGGGATTTGACTGAAAATACACACGGGCTTCCAAGAAAATACACATGCAGAGTTTTGTAGATGGTAACCAAAGAGCTACCTTGTACTGATTAAGTGTTTGTGCAACTATTGTCCTAATTTCCAGTGCAGGGTTTATATTGCTTTTACACTGACTAGGTTTATTAATGCGCAATCTCGTAAAATACAGGAAAGCTAACTATATGAGTAAGGTCCCAGCGACGTTCTTTCCACGACTTTATGGAGTGGTGGTGTTAGTAGGTTTGCTCTCTGGAACCCCTGCGGTATACATTCAGTTCTAATACACACCATTGGATACCTTTTAAAATCTGGCTAGCAGTTGGCTTACGCTTGACACCTCAGTTCAAACACTTCTGCTCATGCCGAAAAGTATGCATACGTGTTTGATAAGTATCATCTTTAGAAACGTAGAAATTGTTGCGTAAACCGCACGGTGCATTTATATTCACATCAGACTATTAAATTAGAAAGGTTGTTGCTGTAGCATAAAAAGTGCATCATATGGCGTTTTCATTTACTTTAGCCCAGTTATGGGCTAATAGTATTTATGCAGCCACAACAACAAAAAATAAAACACTTCCTCGAGAGGAGTAGCTCAGCAAAAGAGGGTATATGCGATGTTGCTTGGGCAACTATGGCACATCACATAAGTTTGTGTACATCACATAACATTGCTTGGTTCTAGAACGATTATGTCACTGCCCAATCGTTTCTTTTTTCAATTGTGACGTGTATGCATTTAAAATCAGTATTCTAAACTGTTTCACCTGTCCGGGTTACGCGCTGCGAGACAGGAAAGCCAGGGAAGGCGCCAGGTTGGAAAACTTCATAGTGGCTATTTCGACTGCAGTAATACGTGACCTATTTGTAACTTTCGCCTCTTTTAGGGTACTTGCGTTTTTGACTGAAAACCTGTATTATGCATGAAAAACACCCTTTGTACGCAGCATGTCTTTACCCGCCTTTACGGACATCTTCCCTAGCGATGATTCGCGTTCAAAAGATCCGTTCTTATACATTGATGATGGACTAAATGATAGTTTGGATGGGTAAGACTTTCATGAAAGTTTTCATAAAATTACAGTTCTGTCGCCCTTAACCTAAAAAGCAATCGCTAATCTCACATGTTTCTTAAAATAAAGTTGGCCTATAATATGTTTGTCACAAATGAAAATTCATTTACAGAAGTTCAACAGAATTGACTGATGTGTTTGAAGAGGAAGGGTGTGAGGGTGAACCATGGAGTCCGCCATCAAGTGAACTAAGACAGAAAATAGCCGCTGAGCTCGAGCACTACCTGTCTGATGAGAATTTGGAGGCTGACGCTTTCCTATTAAAACACGTACAGAGGAACAAGATGGGTTATGTCAGCCTTAAATTGTTGACGTCATTCAAAAAGGTGAGTCAGATATTCAAATATGCCCATTAATTAGTTCGGTTAATGACTTTGTTTCTAACCACAGGACCTATTTAACATTCACCAACACTCACTGTTGACACTGATAAAGTAGTCGACGCTTCATTGGTGTCAGTGTTAAGTGTATTTGTCATGTGTTCTTGGATTTCCCCCCCCTAGTGATGGTCAAAGGATGGCAAACGTCATGCATGGTTTTAACTGTATACTTAAAAGCATTTCTAAAAAAATGTATCCAAAATTTCAATAATGGATTTGATTTGCTGCACTGGCTGTTTTGTGCTTTGCTAGATCAGGGATCTGACACGTGACTGGCGAACCACGCTGGCGGCTGCACGGATCTCACAGCAGCTGGAGGTGAATGAGGCTGGAACAAAGGTGCGACGCCGGTGTCCAATACCTGATTGGCTGCTGTGTGTTCCCACCACAAAGCTCTTACTGGCCTGGAACTTCCTGGGCAATACCACTGAGAAAATGGAGGGTGGGGGGTCTGGAGCAGAGCAGCAGGACTTCATGGAGACTGCCATGTGTGTTTTTGGTCTGTATGGTACGATCACATCCATCCGTATACTTCGGCCAGGGAAGGAGGTTCCTGCAGAGCTCAGGCGGTATGTTAAGAAGCACGCAGAGCTGGGCCGCAAATTATGTGCAGTGGTGGAGTTCGAGTACCTGGAAGGTGCCCGCAAGGCCTACGAAGCTCTCAGAGCATCGGAACAGCAGCACAGTGGGAAGGGCATCCGTGTAGCGCTTCTGGGCAGCCGGGGCACGCGCAAGTCGGGGAGCCATGGCGAGGAGTCGGAGGAGAGCATGGAGAATGATGGCTCCAAGAAGCCAAACCGGAAGGCCAAGAGACACCCCTACTCACTGGAGGACTCCGCCCTCTGCAGCTCCTCCGAGTCAGACTTCGCCCCAGCCTCGCCGCGTCCTAACCGTAGGGTCTCTCGACCACAGGCCCTGTACGGCAGCCCCCTGGCCATCCCTCGGGTGTCCACCTTCCGCTCCGACCCCTACAGGAACCCCTTGGGCAGCCCTGTCGGAAGCCCCCTCCTGCCACGTAAGCTGTTTCCTGGAGGCCACGCCACCTCCCCTCTGGCGACACCTCCACTCAGCAGCACACCAACCTCAGCTGGAAGCACCGCTTACAACAGAAACAAGTGCTCTGGGGATTACACTCAGGAAAGCACAGGGCACATGGGGAGCCCGTGGGTCCAGCGGCGCAAAAATGCTGCCCAGGCTTTTCATCCAGAAAAAAGCTGCTCTATGTCACCCAGTCAGATAAAAAGGTCAATTGGTGTACTAGTTATGCGTCAGCCACTGGGACCTGATGGCACCAAAGGCTTCCACAACTGCATTGGAAGAGGAAAGTTGCAGCTTCCACTGTGATGCCCTGTTCATTATCTGCAGGTGCCCTGTGGGCCTAGGATGCATAGTGCAAAGCACTTTTTACCACAGTTTCATTAGACACCAGCTTACATTGCTTATACTCGCGAAGAATTGATTGCTTGATGCTATGAAAAATGTTTTGTATTGGATGAAAATAAATAAAGGCAACATTGTATTCAATCCTTGTGGTTTTAATTTTCTTCATGTTGCTAGCTGCTACAATTCCAGTTCACCCAGTATTGCGAATTACTAATTGTCAGTGTTGTGCATTCACATAGAGGCTGATAACGTCTCATCTAACAAAACCACCTGATTCTGTGGTCCTATGTTTAGAAACCTGCAACTTGAGATGGGGAGCAAGGTTCCTTTCCACTGTGCTGAATCTTTGGTGCATTACATTTTTTATTTTTTTTTTATGGAAAATAGTGACTACAAATTATCCATCACAGAATAACAAAATAGTTTAATGTAATCAGAATAAATAATTCCATAGACCAAATGACCATATTTTTGAGGCACCAGTTAACTGTAGAAAACAAAAGGTAGCGCGCGCACACACACACTCTTATTAATGGGCAGCAGCAGGACACTCATGCCGTGATAACACAAGTACTGTGCCATGATGCAGTAGCACAATTTGCCATTGCATAAAACAAAGAGGAAGATACTGAACAATTTTTTTTTCCCTAGCTGTAAAGTTTCAAATAGGACATTGACACTACCAGAAAATGCAAGTTACGCACCGGAATCAGAGCCTTGGAGAACTAATGAAACAGGTAAAACATTTTTCTCTTCCAAATAACCATGGATATTAAATGTTTAAATACAGATGCAGAGTATTTTTTTACTTGCATAGACATTTCATAAGGATTAAAATATGCAGCTGGAAAAAAGGATTTTATGACCCAAAGATCAATATAATACCCAGACAAACAAAATGTACACATTCTGTGCTGACATCAAAGGAATATAAATAAAGCAGCAATTACAGAAAGCTGCAAAGATCATTATTAGTTGCAATCGACCCACTTCCAGGTAGCATTACGGTTTACATCATAATGGAATTTTCCAATTCATCATAAATTGGAAGCTTGACTGACCTGACCCAATATAACAGTAACTTCTGTATTTACTCTACAAACTAACATTTCTGTTAATATTCACCTGATCTGTTCTGTGATTTATTACTAAAAAGGTTGGTGGAATGTGCAGCTATGAGCAGTTTAAAGAGACATAAATGGTCAAATTAAAAAAAAAAAAGACAACTGGCTGATTTGTGGTTAAAGCAATTATTAGAACCTTTAAATAAATGTGTGAATTTGGCTGTGATGCAAATGTCCAAATTATAGTGTAAATTTTACATCACCTTGCCTGTAGTGCTAGGCCTTTCTCAGCTGAGTTCTGCTAAAATATACTGATATTGGAACAGCTTTTTCAATCACATTCATGCTATTGTAATGATCTAATCATTATGGATACACAGCGGAATGGAAAATATATATGTACTGAATCAGATGTATACTGTTTCAGCAGGCTAAGAATTCTCATAGTATATACTTTCTTTTCCACCAGTGCCTTTAAAATCTGCTCCGTCTAAAACACAAAAGCAAGGAAAACATAAAAATTCCATTCTGTTCTTCATACTGTTGTTCCAAACACTACGCCATCTAACTCCTGATCGTCCATGTCATCCTCACTAAGCGAAAAGTCTTTGTGATTTGAAAGTCCACTTGGGCTGCAGTTGGACTCTCCATCGGTAAGAGATGCATCTCCAGCAGGCTTGGTCGAGTCAATAGCAGGCCCCATTCTTTCGGCCTCTGCCATTTGGGCCAGCATGCTGTCCAGTAAGGGACGGCTTTTGCAAATGTTGTCCAGCAGCTGGCAACGGTGCTGCAATTGACCTATCAGAGAATCCTTCTCCTTGACCATGTGATGGAGTTTCTGAATAGATTCCTCCGACTGACAAAGCTTTTCATGGAGGTAGGAAATCTCCCTTTAAAAAGGAGGACAGAGGAAAAAAAACAGAATAAGGCTAGTTGGTCAAAGAGGAGAACATGGTGTTGATGAGCAGATTTAAATCTAAAGGTAAGGAAATATAGAAGATTAAATTATGGTGTTCAACTTTACAATTGCAGTGTGTGCGAACATATACATACACGGACATATATATGTAGTGTGTGCACGCGTTTGTATGCATTATATACATACATACACACACACACACACAAAACCACATATATACATAGTACATTCCCTCAAGACCCTTCCTTTTACCTGTCTTTGTTTTCCGTTATTTCTTGGGTTGCCGCCCTCAGCTGTTCATCTTTCCGAATTAAACTCTCCGCTTGCTCCCGTACTGTGTTTTCAGCCGCCTCTAGTTTTTGCTCAAGGTCCGCCACTCGACCATGCAAAGCGGCCAGATGGGCATTTGCCTCCCTTATCTGTACCGGCGACGGAGACGACATATCAAAGAACCTGCCAAGAAGTAATGAGATCTGCAATCAGTCAATAAACAATTATTATTAGCAAGCTACTTTGCGTTGACGAAGTGTGACTACACATCAGCTTTGCTGCTCATTGGTACAGGCAGGTGATAGATAGCTAGCGATAGCTAGCTAGCTAGCTACGTTAAATCTCTCAACAAACACCGTCACGTTAGCTACGCTGGCGCATCTTACCCTTTCTGTCCGTCCCGATTACCCGCTTGCTGATAGCTGAGTCACGAGAACAAGGACGTAGCTATTAGCCTACTTCATTGACGCCAAATGGTAACCCGAACGGAGCAACCAGCGAGCTAGCGAGCTAGCTAGCTGAATTGTAGCTAGCCGTTCCAGTTTCGAATGTAATCACCAACTTGTTTAATAATTCGTCGCCTGCTCTGTAACCACAGCTGCTGACAATGAAAAATACTATCCTAGAATCGGTAAAGAATTTCATCAACTATATTCTATGTGGAAATAACATTGCAGATTTTATTTTTCATTCAGTTCAACTTAGCTGACGTGTTGGTTTTGCTACAGCAACTTCGCAACAAGATAGCAACCTGTAGCTACTTCGCCCCGGAAGTAAAGCAATAAATAAATAAATAAATAAATAAACAAACAAGCAAACACCAATCCACGCTAATGTACCCTCGCTCCCTTGTGTGTGTCTACTAAAGTGTGCAAGGCTGTATGGCGTCCCATTTCTTTCTTCCCCTCATAAGCACTCGATACGCCCACGTGAACTGAACAGGTCTGGGTCCAAACTACATTTCTATTCTAGATGGTATGTCAAAATTGTAGAGAAGAGTGAGAAACAACCTAGCACTTGATTTTTGCTGCTTTTTGTTTGATCAAATTCAGCCATTTTATGCAACTATATTACACATATTTGTTACAAATTAACATGTACAATTTCTTTCCACCACTGACCATTTCTGAATAATGCAGAGTCAGTGCTAAAGTTACTACTTAACCCGTAGATGTAACATTGGTTAAAAAGTCTGGTAAATTCTTTCCAGACTATATACATAAAAATATCTGCATCCAGATAAATATTTTTTGTGAAAACAGGCTGAATCAAATGTGGCAAATTACAGTTTATTTACATGGCATATATAGCACAGTGTGTTGACAAAACGTGTATAAAAAAGAACTTTTCCAAATTCTTGTGACATATGGATATATGGACTTTTCCCATTGTTTCTTGTACTGGATGCCACTACATTACAACTCTGTCATCTAGTTGCTGGACATTACACTTGCTAGCTCTCATTCTTATTAAAATGCTTCTGCGCTACATTAAAGCCAAAAAGAGGGAGATTAATATCACATTGAACTCAGTGAATTTATACACTCAAGGGATTGAATTATATTTACAATGAAAAAGTTACTTTTGTGTATATTTGATCGTTAAGAGCTCCCGGGTGCTTTAATTTATCTCAGTGTATCAATTTGAATATTTTCATTATGAAGGCCATGGGGTGTTGAGCTGTAACTGTAAAGTGCATCCAAAAACATTTCAACATTTGAAAGTTGTACCAAGTGTATGCTATTACCATTACAAATAACTGCTTAGTGTATATTTTGGACTTACACACATGAAATTTTCATGAAAGCTATTATTCATGTCCCACTGAAGCAACACTTTAGCTTGCCTCGGTAATGTTAACATATATAAACTGTAATAAAGTATGGCTTTGTTGTCATCTTATCATAAGGGAAGGTTTTCTAGTAATCTCAAAGTACAAAACTCTAAGACCTATGATCAACATCTCTGAAATTACATGCTTAAGCAACATTTATCCAAAATTGTTTGTTACAAACTTGTTTTATCATGTTGGCATGTTGATAGGTACAGTATTACATTTTTCATTTTAATATTTTCAATAGCGCTTAAATGAATGCACTACCCATTTTGTTAATTGAATGTAACACATTTAAATACAAACTTGAAATGAGGACATTACTAGAATTATCTATATAGAAACTGGAGTACTATTTAAGGAAGCCAATCCACATTGGTTAAATGTACATTGCACAGTTTGTTATGTGATGTTTTGGCTTTAATCAGAATAGAAGAACTAGGATGTTAATGTTTTGTCTTTTAATGTTTTGTGTTTACAGCAAAATGGAGATGGTCTAGTGGCACGACTAAATTTGTTCAGTGCTATGTTCAATGTTATGTTGTAATTGGTACATGATTTTGTGTTCGGCGACTTATCCTTCAAACAATCCTCTGCCATCAAAGGTAAGATAATTTCAAGCAGAAGTAACATGTACAGTGAGGAAGGTGTTGTTTAACTCTACCTTTCCATAACATAAAATGTGCTTTATGTAAATTAGTTGGAGGAAGCAGTAGGGTTTTTCTGTGTAGCAGATGTTAATTCTTCATGTGGTTGACGAAAATGCTGATTTTGCGAAAGAAATCACATGTGGAATCCCATTGCCTAGGTGGCAGTATTTGCTTGCTGACATTATACCAACAAAGAAACAAAACGAGAAAACTGCAGATGTATTCTCGCGATATCTGTGTGTGCCCTTGTTAAATCCAAAATGGGCTACTGGGACCTCGAAGAAGGTAAAGACTGTGTTGCAAAGACATGGATAACTACCAAGATAGGCACTGCCATTGGTAAGTGTGTGGGATATTGCACCCATTTCAGATTAGATAACTGCATGTGAATATATCAGTCGGTGTGCTCTAATCGAATAGCTGACGCTTACCCGCTAATGTACTTGTTAGCTGTACAGATAGCAAGCTAGTTAGCTAATGTTGATGAGGTACCACGCTAAGCTATCTATAACATAACAACCATACACTACAGAACAACAACTGTGAGGGTGTGATGGTGAGAGGACCAGCTACCTAGCCACTTCTGCGTTTACGAGCATGGTGTTTGAACTGTCTAGTTAGCTACCTAACTAGTTGTCTGTGCTGTCTTATAGCTTGCAGTTGACTCATTTGCAGCGACTCTCGTTAGCTAGAAAGCTACCTAGCTAGCTATCTTACCTGGCTTACTGAGCAATATTTAAATGTTTATCAGAAGCCCAGAGTACCTTATACACTGGTGAATGACAAGCCCCTCATTTTCTTTAAATAGTCATAATCGGCTGTCTTCTCTATGCATTTCCCACTCTCGGCAGAACCTTTAATAACGTAATTTTTTAATGTTCTATCTGGTAGGCATTGGGGCTGTTCAACTCCGTATATTTACTGCTTAAAAATGTTGCCTACCTCAATTTGTTGGGCTTCAGATCGAGTTTCACGGTGTAATTAAACTGAGCATTCCAAGTGGTTCCAGCCAACAAACGCAATAAGGCTAAAAATCCTGCCGTATCATGCTCACTTTTATGAAATACTATATACGGTCTCTTATTGGTCTACACGTAGGAAACCATGGAGGATCTCCGAAAATGACAATTAAATATCATTTTAGTTCCTGGAATCCACAATATAAAGGGATGATGATGATGATGATAATACAATACATTCAAATAAAACGTGTAATAACACAAGGACAATAAAAAAACATGCATGCTGTAAAAAGTTCATATTCACTCAACACCCTTTTTAAATACCTTGCATGTTGTACAGTCAATACAGTTCATCTGTTGTCATTTGTGTAAACCACCTGAAACACTTCAGGAGACATTTGAATGACTGATCGCTGTCGGCCCAATAGTAATATTGACGGAAGTACAAACTCCAGCACAGCCTGACAAACTGTTTAGCAGCAGATGCCCTGCAGTCTGTAATTGTAACATTGCAAAATGCAACCTGTGTGTGAATAATCTTAAACTTAACCAGCCTTCTTTTGAACTGTTGACTTATTGCTCACAGAAAAATGTAACAATTAATTTTTTTTTCACACACACTTTTTCTTTACCAGTTTATACAGTTTATCAGTCTAAGCAAATAATTGCCTAAAATCATATTGCTGCAATTTACTTTTACATGTCGATGTGTTTGATGTAATTGTGTTTTATTCATTAATCTGGGTTCTGGATGGGTGGACATCATTCTTTGCACAGAATGTCTGTTGTTTTACTGTAATATTGGCTTTCCTTTAGGTCTTATAGGCTCAGCCTATCATATTGTTCTCTATCAGCCTGAGACAGCAGTTGAAGCGCTGGCAAGGGCAGCAAATGGCACAGCCACAATGGGTATGTAGGGCACATTGTTTACTGTTTTTTTTTATTGTGTACTTCTGACTGCACAGAATGTGTGCTAGATCAATATTATTAAAAAAACAAAATATATGGGTAATTCTCACAAAATCCTGATTTAAAGACAACATAAACATTTAAAAGAAGTTTAAAAGTATGATTAGGGACTAAAGTTAATGTGAACATTAATTTCAGAACATTTTTTGGTGTGTGTGTTTAAGTAAATTTAAGTAAATTTAATCAGAGGATCATCATAACCAAAGAGAAGCACTGTACTACTAAAACAACAACAACAAAAATCTTTAAATGTATGTGTGTGTAATAATCATGTATGTGAAATGTTTCCAGCATCTCTCGGGGCCATATTTGGAATTGCCACGTGTGTGAGTGCAAGCGTTCGTGATGCTCCTGAGGATCCCACAAACTACTTCGTTGGTGGATGCGCATCGGGTGTCTTTCTTGGAGCTCGAAGTGAGTATGTCCCACATGACAGCAGGCACCTCACAAGCTCTAGATGTGGACTGAAATACAGGTGAACAATAAGACTGGAATGACGTTCAGTAAGACACAGATAATCAGATAACATTGTCCATTTTGGAGGGTAAAGTCTCTAATCTGTTTTTGTTCTTTGCAGCTCACAGTGCTGTAACTGGTACAGTGGCATGTCTTGGTTTGGGAACAGTGGCCATGCTTACTAAGGTGGGAAAGAAGGAGGGCTGGAGGTTGATTGGCTCACCTAAGCTGTAGAACCATTATCTTCTATTATAAGTGTTCATATTGTATATTACTTAAATAAATCTGTTTGAAGAAAATGATCTTGACTAGTGTTTAGTGCTTGAGTAATTTTGACTAATTTTGTTCACAAATATTTCAAGAAGCAAAATATAAAATGAGTGACATTTTTGTATTGTATTTTAAGTAATGTGAGCTAAACTTTTGCACTTTTTGGTAAACTGATACCTTTGGTAGGCAGATCTGAGTGTGCACACCAGTGAAATGAGTTACCTGTTTAATACAGATGTTTAGTTCTGCTGTACACAAGGTCTCTAGTTTCTGAGGCATGGGCAGTATTTTTCAACAGCACCATTTGTTTTTGTGACTGTTCCTGGTGATGGCCACAAGATGGAGATGTTCGTCAATAGAGCATCTCGTTCCCTTATCTACAAAACAAAAACCCATGAAATGATAACCGAATTCATTAATTCAGCTTATGAATGGGCTGTGTGTGAAGCTTTCTAGTTGTTCCATTCAAATATACATAGGAGCATCGGGGTGGTCTGGCTTGTATACCTGGATCTTGAGGCAAGCCAGATCTCTTCAGATCTTTCTTTTGTATGTGGTTTACACACAGCTGAGCCTGGACTTTAATATTAGTAGGTTAGTGAAGTTTCTGAGGTGTTCTCTTTTTATTAGACTTCCAATGAACTTTCTAGACCATGTTTACAGGCGATTACCACAGCATTTATAGCAGGACATTGAAAGCTAAATATATGCAAGAAACTGGTGCTAGCAGTTTACCTTGTTTCACCGGTTGGAAAGGGAAAGGAAACGTATTTTAGATTTTGACTGATTTCCATTGGCTTTCTGTGGTTTGCAAGTTGGTAAATCTAGAGATCAAAATGGTATAAATTGCATTTAATAGAGTTCAGTGATAGGGACCAGGAAACGTGGAATATATGTGTAAAACATTGTCTGAGAAGCTTATCTGGCCTCTAAAAGCTATTGTGATGGCAGCATGATCTGTTTTCAATATTTACTGTCTCTAAAAGACCATTTTCAGTCTAAACTTTGGCTTCCATAGTCAACATTAATTAATTTCTAAGTATTTCATCTCATAGAATGTGAGGAATGTGATGAAGTAAAACAGAATTCTGTGAAGTTAGGAGCTCATTTTAAGGATTTGCATTTATATTTGAGTTTATTGTGATAGTTCTATCAGCCTGATATTAATTTCTTTTGGTCATGTCCAGCAACAACAGGATTGTGACACATTTCTTTCTTGTCTCTAAATTCAACTCAAATTCCTTTTTATTGGGCCAAAGTGTTGGCATTGCGTTAACCAGCTGACTTTCATACAATACAGTAACCATGTAGTTTGACCTCCGTCTTCTCCCATTCTAATGAGTGTGCAGGAATAAAGAGGCTGATGAGGGCTTTCTCCCAATGTTCTTCCATTCACTATTGATTACCTCTTTCTGGCATGATTTTCTTGCACATGAAAGCACTAGCAGTAGTCATGGTACAAATCATGGTTATTTATCATCATCCTTCGTGTCATTAGTAAAATAAGTCATGCTAATGTGTTATTAGTGTACTAGCCAGAATTCCTACCAGGCTTGATTAAACAGATGGGTTCATGTGTATATACTGTAAAGCTAGCTGTCTGCTCCTGGCAGCACCTGCATTGTTATTGGCCAGAAATGGTTGAAGAATGGCAAACTCAGCCTGATAAAACAAACCTTTCAATCTAGGGCAACCCTGCATCTCCCTGGAAGCCTAAACGTAGTTAGCATCGACCCAGGTCATGTGTCACGAGGACTTGACACGGACATCCTTCTTGTTTGTCAGAAGATCGGCCTCTGCAGTTTTTCCTCTGTTGCTAATTGTGAGGCATTAAACCATGTGCAGTGAGGGCCAGCATAAAGCGAACTGCTCTTCCCATAAGCCACGTAAGAGTCTGTGGTGGCTGTACCACTCGTCTTTTGGTTGCATCCTTCTGTAATGCAGGGGATGCTACGAATATCTTTGACATTGGTGTATGCTGAAAAGGTTCCTTGCATAATGGATAGTATGCTGATAATGGATAGTATGCTTCCTGACGGTACGATTGTTAGTGGTCTGATCAAAAAGGTTGTCTTTTCTTATTTATATACCTCATTGGAAAGTATTGTTGGAACTGCACGACATCTATGTTTATTTAAAATAGTATGCATTGTAGTAAATACTGTACTAACAGCCAGAAGGTAACTAGTTAAAGGACATGATTTTATCTATACATTTTGATGTACATTATTAAACTGAATAACATGCTCTCAAATCTCACTTATAGCTTACGTTTAACAAGGCTTTAAACCTTTATTCAAGGAATCCCTTATTTGATCAATTGAAAATGAAAGGGGCATAAATGGACATATGTGTGCTTGAGCTAATAAATGTCCCAACCAAGAAATCCCCAATCCTCCCACTGAATAATTTATACAATGCTGAGCCTATGGAATCCGATCCACTCGAGGCAAACTTCTCACGTTGGTCTGCTTGCACACGCACACACCAAGCAGTCCTACACACACAGTCAGCAAAAAAAAAAAAAAAAAAACATTGAAAGATGTTGACAATAAGTGATTATATTTGATGAAATGATCTCGAAGGGCTTCTCTTTGCAGACAAGATGGAGTGTTTTGTAGACATGCATGTCTCCCGTCTCTCTCCTCAGTGCTGTACCTCCACAACCGTTAGTCCTCTGAGGAGAGGAAATGAAGGATATACACATCAAGGCCTTTCTGTTTGCCCCAACTAAGAGCACTTGAAGGGAAGTCTGTGACTTTAATGCTGGGCAATTTGGTTGAACTCGAACGCGTTAAAAGAGAGATGTCTCAGTTTAGTGTTTAAATTTTTTTTTTAATCCAAAATAATGTTTTGCTTACTGTGAGAATTCAAGGGAAAGTCTCGCAGAGCACTCCCAGAACTGGTTTTAGCTTAAGATCCTAATATAATCATTGCATGTGAATCTGACATCTTTTAAAAGTGCTTACTTTAAAAATGCCAAAATGGGACTCACTGTCTAAGCAAACATTGGGCTACTTTGAATGTTGCAACAAAACAAATCACTGAATATTTGTCAACTAACGAGAGTGAAAGTGGTAGAAAATTGTTCCTAATTGTGGCAGATGTTCGATTTCAGTTTATCTTCACCATCTACAGTATTTACATTATTTCAACATTTTCTGTCCTAAAGAGGCTTTCTAAAGATTAATGTGCTCAGAACAGATGTATGGCTTTGAGAAGCATTTCTAAAGCTAATTTGGCTTTTGTGATGACTGCTTTCTTATGCTCAGACTTTTGCTCAAGGATTATACTGTACGAGCATGTATTACAGGCTCGCGTTTATAGAATAGAGGGGAATGTTCCATAAAGAACCAAAGCGAAAGAAGGACTGTGTGATTTCCTCCAGCTGTATTTTTTCTCTTTTCTTTCCTTTAGGATAAATTCTCCTGTCAGGATTGTGGCCATCATCATGAGTTTTTATCAGAAGTTCAGAGTTCAACATCAGACTTTTTTTAAATGTATATTTCACAGGCCCTAAAGAAAACAACAATGTATCAGTTAGTTAAATTACATGTAATGCAACAATATTCAAAATTAGAGCACACAACTTTACACAAAATGTGACCACTAAACCTGGCAGCAAAGTAGTTTTACATCAAACACCATCGCTAACCAGAAGAAATGTGAAAATTGTGTGAAGGTGGAGGCAGTGGAATTTAAACAACGCTTTGTGAAACATTCCTTGATATTCAAGTGTCTGTCTTTAGAAAAGTGATAGCTGAGCCTGATATTTTGGTTAATACTTTATTAAAATTCTCAATAAGTACTACCATTTGCATAATAGTTACTTTTAAGATTTTGGTGAAATACAAAGTACAAATTGAAACTGATTCAGAAAGTGAAGAAAGGAACCTTGGTTTTTTTCCCCCCTCCCTGTCGTGTTGGTGCAAGGCTTTCCAGTATTATCTGACACGTGCCTGTTGTTTTTGGTTTGAAAATAACCAAAATACATGATTAACAAATGCTTGGAAATGTTCAGTTTTTGTTTTTTTTTTTTTATTCAAAGTTGTTGTGGATTATTTCATTTGTGATTTATTGGCAAAGTTTTTGGATCCTCTAATTGGAAAGGTTTGCTTTTTCCCATCTTAAATTTTGGCACACTGTTGCTGAACACGTTCATGAACCACTTTTTTGTGTGTAACTTTCTAGCATTATCCATGCTGGTGTTGTCTTCCCACTACATCCAGCATGTTAAAACCACTGGAAGCAAAGCCAAGCGCATTTTCCATCCCACAGATGTAAGGCTTCCAGTTCCCAGCCAAGCACAGCTGCAGACTCTTCTCGTGACTGTTTATAGTCACTATGATTTGAGGGCAACAGTTCGCTGCACAACTCCTCACCTGATCTTCTCTCTCTGGCAAGAACCCAATCAGATTTTCCACTGAGAACAGTCTGTCCTCATGCAGACTCTTGACCATAATAATGAATGTATAAACTAAAAAGGGTATCAAGTGACTTGGAATACTGAAGAGCAGAACTCCTCAAGCTCCACTTTTAGCCCCTCACTGGCTTTTCTTGGCAGAGAGAGAGACAGAGACAGATAGATAGATAGAGATAATGGACTAGTACTTTTGTCCATCACATCAGCAAGTAGCGAGTGAAGCCACAGACACAGTGCTGGGAAATATGTTACAGCTGCAGTGTGGGTTTAACATTTGGTTTGTGGTAAGCAGCCCACACAAACAGAAACTTCCATAGAATGGAGTCCGAGACGACAAAAAAAAAAAAGGTTGCTTGATCATATTTTTCATGTACAAGTCAAATATAGAGCTTGGCTAATTTTTTAAGCCACAAAAACCAGCCAGTATTATTCGTCCATGCTTAGTCTTACTATGAAGTGTAAACGTATGTGCAGGTTATTTAATCTCTTTTTAGCTGACAACTATGTTGTAGCTTATTCATTCATAAGCACTTGCAGCTGTCAGACAGTTGATGAATTACTCTCAAGGTCGTTATGTTTTAAGAAACCCTTTGCTGCCGATACTTTACTGAGCATCAGTCCGCTAGTGTTTTGCTATCCTCTTAAATTAATCCCCTTAGAAACCAAACAAATATGTTGGTCATCTGTTAAAATGAAATGGATGAAAAAGATCCTTACTTGTTTGTACAAATAATAACGATTAATTCACATTTAAGTGACATGTACACTGTTAGAAATAGTGTTTTAAACCTACTTAAATACTGTTTTAAGTTTGAGCTTTGACTGCAGGACTATAGTACTGACACATGACAAGGATAAACACTGATGAGCATTGAGTTCCAACACCCTTATTTATCAAGTACTAAATTGAAAATACAGACCCATATGTTGAATTAATTCTAAAGTTCTGAATTAAACTGCTAACTGAATGAACACTGCACACAGAATATCAAGGAACTGGGACAAAGACAGATGCTAGTGATTAGCAAAAGTGGTTTTAATGAAATGAACAGAACTACAAACTGAGAAAGAAAAGAATTGAAACCTTATCATGATGGGGTACAACTCAAGGAATAAGATGACACAGAAAACCCAGGACAGCAGTGTTAACACTGTCCAACACTAATGTGCTCGGACTTGAATAGGTTAGAGGAGATGAGGCAGTAACTGGTTACAGGTGTCAGTATTGAGGGGAGGTGGATTACCGGAGACCTGCTGGAGACATGGAGTAGAATTAATAACATATTTTATCAAAAAAAGGAAAACCCAAAATACATTTATTTTAGCTTTTCATTAGATTTCACTGAACCTTTTTAACATAATAAACACATTTCTGCACAATTTAAACATGAAAAAAAATCCATTTATCATGTTTCAATCATGTTGTCAATTTGTTAACTGACATCTTAATAGAGCATGTAATAACACACACCCAGGACCACAGCCTTAGAAGCATGAATCACCAATCCCTCCTCTTAGTAACTCCTCTGTCTTCGTGCAATTTTCCATTCTAATTATTTTATTCCACATGGTGTGAGACACAGAAAACCATTTAATTTTATTTCCAAATATCTTCATATTTTGATGTGATCATAACTATTACAGGCATCATTTGCTGTAAAAATGTGCTGTTAATGTGAATTTAGGATATAAAAGGTACTGTAAAGACATAATGACAATACATAATAAAATATCAAGATAAATACAGATAATTAGGCATTTGCTATAGACTATGGACTTCTTTAAAGAGTATACAAACATTAGCCTTTTCTCCTCCGCTGGGCTGGAATGTGCGGTTCAGTGGCAGGGAGATTTAAGGAAGGGTGAAGCGCAGTCATCTCTCTCACAACCCTACCCACAGCCTCCCCATCTCTCCTCCTCAACCCTCCCTCCACTCCACCACTTCAACATTGAGCCAGGAGGAAATGCAACTCATTTCTGCAGACCAGTCTGTTCGCTGTACAGGACACTGGTCTGGTCGCTGTGGGCGGAAATGACCACAGGCTATTGTCAAAATAGTGTTTAGATAGTGTTTAGTGTGCCAGGAACCGAGTGACAGATGCTACTCACTCTTAATCCCCTGAGCAGACAGGATCAGAGGAGAAGGTAACGTTCGGCTTCTAGCTCCGAAGAGAAGATACATCCGTATCTGCATTTGTTTGTGTATTCCCTCGCAAAGTTGGAATCATGCACCTGAAGACATGACGGTAATTCAAGAGGTGGTGTAGAGTGCAGTCTTGTTGTATGCCTTAGAATGATTGTACTGGGAAGACAACGTTTTGAGCTTCATATGGTTATTTACTCGGAACTCGTTTGTTGGATTTTATGTTACATGTTTTGCTTGAGTTGTTGGAGAGACTAAGTGTGCTGCCATCAGCTTTTCCTCATTTTAGTGAATCACTGCAGAGGAATTTTGCAGAATAAACAACTTTCCCAAGCCCATTGCTATCATTCACGGGACACAAGCAGACTGGTGAGAATGGCTAATTATATGCGTAACCTGTTTAGAACTGCTATAAAACCTCTTTAAATTACTTTTGTGTTTAAAACTGTCACACATTTTTCACTAATTAAATGACTTTTGAAGCACAATTATAAAATTCTATTATCACATCCAAACTTTTTTTTTGAATCCACACAAACATTCTAAAATTCATCCATCCGACCAAAACAGATTTTCTTTTACCCTACGGAAGACATTTTTTGAACAAAACACCTGGATCCATAATCTTTCCCTGGCAGCAAAATGGGCATTTTGGGATTTTGTGTACATAGTCAAAGCCCCTGGATGTCTGATGACCCTCTGAATGGTAAAGAATGCAGCACTTTCGGCAGCTGTGTAGACTGCTGGATGCAGCTGTGAACGAGAGTGTGGAACAGGAAGACACACTCCCAACACTTGCTGTCTGGAATATTGATCTATGCCATTTTTACCTAGAGGTCGACTTGAAAGCACAGACCCGCTGCCAAGTCTGGACACGCCGGGCAAACGGTAAGGACACGTGTGCTTTTGCCATTCAAGATTGTCCATGTACCACCGCACCATTTGCAGATGGCCATGAAGTTCATATGAAAACAAAAATAATCAACAGTCACAATTTATGGAAGAATACATGTAAGGTAACACATTACCTAATCAGTGTCTCAGAAGAACCTTATTGTCATGTGCTTTTAATTTTAGGTTAATATGAACATAGATGAATCAGATGTTCTGGACCTGCTTGCTATTCACTTTCGCTACTTTGTCTGCATTGACGTAGGTTTGGACAGGATTGAACCTGTAGGATTTTGAATAGAGAATTTAATGGTCTAACACCTGTGTCAATTATGAAGACTTCAGCTTCAGTAAATGTCCTAGACCACCATGATTCAATGATTCATATAAGCCCATGTAGCATAAAGCTTCCACCATTCACGATTCTTCTGTAATGGAAATGACCCAAACTAAATGGCAGAAGATAAACACCATCCACTTAGGACCACCACAGTGTCCAATCAGATCATCTAAAACATTTTGGGCAATGGCCATGGCTCAGGGAATGGGAACTTCTCGTATGTACCAGCTCAAGTGTTCAGTAGTGAACTTATGAAATGTACAGTAATGAAATGTAAGTAATGATTTAATGAATGTCATTTCATGAATGTCACTTCATTTAGTGTCATGTGAGAAAATATTATGTTTGATTGTATCCCATGTCAGCAGCATAGCAAGTTGTTCACTACATAGAAAAAACGCTCTTCACATACATCTGCTCAGGCTACAGGTTGTAACATGATTAAATAAATATTTCCAAACACTTGGAAACACTTCAGATTTTAGGCAAGTATTCAGTTGACAGCACAGAAGATATAGCATGAATAATCAAGTCTTTCTTTTTTTACCTAACTATTTAATATTTATTTTATAATAACTGAATAACTACCTGTGCATGTTTAAGACTCTAAAGGTGCATAATATTTGCCTTTATAGAGTGATTAAGTGTAGAGAGAACTAGAGAACTAGAGAAAGCACTAGAGAAACGAACAGCTTAACGTTCTCCTCTTTCCAGAAGAGCAACGGCACTGTTCAGTTAAGGTGATGAGATGAACAAATGTGATCCAGCTATTATGACCTACCTCTGAGCACTGCCTCCTGACAGAACAAAGCGTTTTGCTGGAGGCTCTCAGAGCTGAGATCACTGATACCATTCACATCATCTCCTTTGAAAGCTCTCAACCTGACCAAAGGTAGTATGATGAACATCTGCAGTATTACCGAGATGTGATAAATAATTGAAAATGTCTTTTTCAAAAAAGACAGAGGCATTAGCTGGAAATTTAAATAATATGTCAGGTGTGACAATTTTATCTAGTAGCAACAAGGTAAACACATTTAAGGCACAGCTAGGTGGTAGTGAGAAAAACTATACGTTACTGGTACAGGTAAAGGCTTATCAAAGCAGTTAGAAGCTTAAATTCCATATGTAATTAATATAAAATGACTTGTAAATTCATTATCTACTGGTATACTCTTAATTGTAGGACAGCATGTAAGATGTTACATTGGCATAGTAAAAACCTTTATGAACCTTTAATCTCTTTAACACAATCTTTGAACAAATGCTTAAACAACTTTGCTGTTTGACTTGATAGTTATCATCCTTGCACAATGGCTTTCTTCACATAGGGGGTTATGACATAACACGGGTTTTGCCTGTGTCCGGTGAATGTTAAATATATTTGCAGTTCATGAACAATACATTGTTATTTACACTGACTTTCTGGGTGAAAGGATATGCCGTGACAATAAACTCTGTTTAAATCTAGAGTACAGCAGCTGCAGAGACACAAAAAATAAACAAGGTTTTGAAAAAAAAACATTCAAACTTTTAATTTCAGAGACATCTGTACATTTTCAGTCACTTCTATACAGTTGTCCACTAGTGCTGAACATCGACCGCCATGGGAAACAGCATGGTAAATACGGTGTTTACAGCATGGTAAATACGGTGTTTACAGCATGGTAAATACGGTGTTAGAGTACTGGCTGAAATCCATTATCCAGGCACTGTGTGAAGGGGCACAAAATATTATTTATATTCTGTAAATTCTAACATTAACTTGGATGTTATGTGAAAAATAATAAATTCAGACTTTAGCCTTTTGGAGAGAAGCGATATGGTTAGCATTAGTCACAGCTAAGCTCATAAGGAAACTGGTACACAGAGAGTATTGAGCTCCAGGAACCCTGATAAGCATTTTCCTAATTCAAGCCCTGTCTTCCTCATGCTTCTTAAAGCTGTAAAGAAATGATTATCCATTCCCAGATCAGCATTTAAAGGGGTTTTAAAGGGATTTTTTGAAATAGCTTCCTTCTTGAGGAATGTCTGTTACTCAACTCTTGGTGTGAGGGGGAACAGAGGATTATGGGCCAAATGCACCGCACAGAGGAGACACAGCTTCAGGAAAGAGGGAGTGAGTTGGCCGTTCTTCACCTTTTACACTGATTACGTCATGTGGACTCAGCCTGGACAGCCGCCCGCCAGGTAAAAGGATTGTGCCGTCACTCAAGCAAAACACTTCAATGTGTTTTTCTGGGTACTGGATCTCAGAAAATTAATTGTGATGGTTTGCTCTACTTTGATGTTTAGTATTCGTGATTCCTGGCGATGTGACATCAGAACGGTTGTGGGTTTTTGTGAAAAGGTAAAAGCTTGACAACCTCTGGTATAGCTTTAATGAATACGCAAACTGACAATGTCAGATGTATTTTATTTTTTCAGGAGAATACAGTGGCGCACTCATGAAATTATTATGGATTTTTATTTACAAGCTTGCTTAGAGTGTGGAATATTTGTCATGTTTTATCTGTAGCTTGTTTGTATTTGTTTGTTTGTATTTGTTTACTGCTGGTCTGTCTTTAGAGCACACAGATACAGTCCTCTAAAGGCTTGCCAGGCATTTATGAGAGTGAAGTCATTCCCATGAATATGGTAAAGACACGCTTAAAAAGACACGCTCAAGAAGCTCCTCACTGAACTTGGCATGCACACGCGGTGATGCCATTCACATACCAGCCTAGAGATCATGACCAGCTGCTCTCTGGTGCCAGCTCTACTATTCAGCTCTCAGTATCTAGTCCTGCATGCACACTGGGTCATATTCTTAGACTGGGAATAGATGGTCAAAGTGGAGAGAGGAGCAGTTAATGTGTAGGTTTATGTGTTTTTAGTGTGGGTCTCTGTGTGTGTGTACTTTTGCATTGCATGTGTCTCTTTCTAATGAACTACACAGATCACTACTAACTTCCAGCATGCCTGCACTATAGCATTCTTGAAGAAGTGTGCCTGAAACCGACAGTCCATACATTTGACACAATAAATTGGAAAATCTTAACACCAAGGTTTCAAGGCTTCTTTATGTTACACCTAAATAAAAGTATATACTTCTTATTAGTGACAGCTAATGTCTGCTGAGTAAAGATGTCCTGTACACTTGCTAAAAAAACATTACTGGGATAACTACTGTTTTTACAGCACAACAACGTCACAGAATTTAAATTTGGCAAAACACTTGATTTTCTAGTTGTTTCTCCACCATGTGAAACTTGCATCAAGGAAGTGGTTCTAAGGCACTACTGACATCATTTTTCATGAACCCACTTGAAAAGACAATTTGTTTTATTTTTGGCCTTGTTTAGAATGTTCCGTAAATACATGAGGACCGAATCATCATCCAGTTTCTTTTGTAATGGGAATTCATGTATAAATTAGATGGCAGTGTGACACTTAAAAGCATCCTGTGTTCAATTGTACAGTTTCTAATATGGGAACAACACACTTAATGGCATAATTTATGTAGACAATATCCTGGCTGAACTTTTCACAATGTCTAGCTCATAAGCCACTGAAACAAAGAAATGTCACTGCAAATGAATAGGTAAGCCTATCACTCAGGTAGTGTTTAGACAAGAGTGAAACAGTAGTAGGTCATTCACAAACAATTACACATACACAAACGCCATAGTCATATGAGCAGTCCCATGCCAATGGTACAAATTGCTGCTCTCAAATTGTGTGAATAGAGATTGCCTAGAAATTAGTACAGGATACTAGTTTGGGTAGAAAAGTTCAATCACTTTGTAAATCTGTTGTTGCTATTATTACAGCAGACCACAGCAACTGCAAGTGTCCAGGACCAAATATCAAAGGTCTGCAACTTTAAGGCCCCGAAGGCAATTTATTATACTTGACTAACAGCATCACTGTCATCCTGTGATATTTCATTGCATACATGTCAATCAAATAAAAACATTATTGTAATCCTCTGTGTGTTGACCTTGGTATTGGTAAATATTCATACAAGTGTTGCAATAAGGCTTCAAAAGATTTGTTATGGAAAATTAGGGAAGACTTGTCACAACAAAGTAGAAAGAGCATGTATCCACAATATGTATGCCCAACAAAGGAGGCTCGTTTCAATGAAGTCTTAATACTTCAGTTGTGTCTGTAGAAAATGAAAACCACTTGAATTAAGGGTCTAGTTTTGTCTATATGTGAACTACAGTTGCCTTAAAATCACACATCTTGTTATAGTAAGAGTTATAATAAGAGTCAGGCCCATAACAAAAAATTGTAATATGCAAGACCTTGGTTTTGGGAAGATTTAAGCAAGACCGATTAATTTTACCATTCCCATGTGGCTCTGGTGTAGGACAGTTGTACTACAGATGCTTTTTAATGACTAATTTACTGCACAGATCATTAGGTGTTTTTTAGTTGACACTTCCTTTAAGACATTAAATATTTTAAGCTCCAAAGTGCACTTCCTAAAGCTTTAACAAGAGACTTTGCACCACTGGAGGTATTGAGGAAGATCAAATATTCCGTCCAATTCTGCATTAAAAAAAAAAAAAAAAAATCTCTATGCTACTCCAGATGTTAAATTGTACTGCAGTTTATGACAGCTTGTGTATAATCTCTGCAGCTGTTTTAAGCACCAGTGCATCGTACAATTGGAAGTCACTTTTCTAAGGGCCGTAAAACAGAAACATTTCCAAGTCATTCATTCCTCGTAAATGTTACTAGCACACCCATATCTTGGTCATCTTCAAACATTTTTTTTTCTTGAAGAGATTGTATACGAATACAGTCTGGAAAATCACTTTGCGATGCTCTATGTCTGGAGAAGTCCTCATCCACAGTTAGATTACCATTTCCTGATCTGCAGAATTGTTTTGTATCCTACCACTCTCTCTTGTTCCAACAAAAGAAAAAAACAGAGAGACAATCCAATAGGATAGACACACCAATAGTGTGTAAATAAAATAATACGGCAACAGAGCATCCAAGAGGAACTAATATGTCACTGTTAAACAATGTAGTGAAATACAAAAAGTAGCATATCCAGTCAAGCCCTTGCAGATATGAGATAATGGTTTTCAGATTGGATTGCTGTCTCGTTGTGGATGTGCATTTGTGTAGGTTGTACTTGTGGTTGTAAAAAACAGGACCATTGAGAAAAAGGTTCATTCATCTGTGAATGCACCATTAATACTCAAAACCAAAACTGCCCTCCAGGCTGGCGTTATATGATCAACTTCAAGGTGTTAATATATACCCAGACTCAAGGGGTCACTAAAAGGGCACTAATATCATTTTCATGTGTGCTCTGACAAGCTTCTAAAGTACCTCTAGAAAAAAACTCAGTAATAGTTTATGGAGATAGAATTCCAGGTTCATCTTTTAAAAGTCATTATAAGAGCATTAAAATGAACATGCTGCTGCTGAATTTGTCAGTTCCTTCAGTGAATACATGTAATGGGGAAAAGCTCATTGCATTTCCCCTCGACAGCCCACAGCAGTGGCTCATAACCAGAATGAGATTGGCAGAAAAGTAAAATATTTGAAGATGGCAAAACCACTTGTGATAACATCTGTGAATGAAATCGCTGCAGGACAAACCTGTCTATGGGAAATCGTCCTCACAGAAGGGACGATTCTCTAGTGATCATGTAACATGTCTCGCATGTGCTGTAAGATAAGACATTTCCAAGTGTCCTAGAAAGTAATCCTCCTCTTGATGCAGAGTAATGCATCAAGTCAAATGGTACATTGCTGAGAACAGAGGTATAGACATAGATCAGTGCAGACGGTTATCAGATGGTAACTTACAAACAAAATCCATGACAAACATAATCAATAATCTGTATCTAGATATAAAGTAGATGCCTACATTATTCATGCAGAAATGAATAGTAAAATCAAGCAGAACAAAGTGTTTTATATATGGGGATGCAATAAGCAAAAGCTGAGTCACCCTTGTACCACATTACGACATGAAGCCTTTATCTTCTCTTGCAGAGGTGCCAATGTTCTTAGTCGCTTTAAGATGAAGGTATGGAGGTGTGCCGTCATCGCCTTGACGCTCTGTGGTGCTGCATTGTCCGTCTTCCTCTCTAGAGTCCTGTTTCCTCCAAAAGCCCCAGCTTCTCTTCGCTTGGGATTATCATCACCATCATCATCATCATCATCATCACCTGTATCATCTATGCCCTCAAACAGCTCTTCCTCTGGGACTGGTATGAAGTTTCGAAGGGTCAGATCTGCCAGTGGGCCTACCTCTGTCATCTCTGAATGTAAGCTTATGCCTTCTCTCAGTGTTTTAATTGAAACTCATAACACAGTATTCATGGTTTGATGGAGTATTTGTTTCCAAGCCTTCGTTGGTGTAGTTCTTGGTTGGTCTGTGGTGTTTGAGAGCTGCATCAGCAAGCAAAAGTTTCTTTCTTTCTTCGGTAGCATTTTCCATAGACTGGCCTAGTCAAGGCAGTAAGCCTGGATGGCAAGAGGTCAGAAAGAAAGCATTGCGTCATTCTGAATGAGATTTGTTCTCGTACAGAATGGAATATGAAAACTTCTAAATACAAAATATAAATGTATTTACAATTCTATAAGAGTGGTAGATGGCAGAGGTGAAGAACATACTGAAAAGAAAAAGAAGGGAACTGCAGGCAGGTCTCCAACTAAACATTTAATCACTGACATCAGTCACGCAAACGAAGGAGTCTGAAATAAGGATGAACATAATATAACAGCCCTCAGGTAATGTGGTTACTGATCACTACCACACACCACCTGAGGGAAGGTGGACCATAGAACATAACTGAGATCATATCAACAAACAAAAACAACAGTCCACTTACATGCCATGTGTCCACACACACAAACTCAGAACAACATTCAGCTGAGAGAAATGCATGACAATGCAGCCGACAAAAACGTCCTTGAGTTTAGGAGAGGGATCAGAGCATTACAGAAGTTAAGCGGCTTTAGTAATGAACTGCTGTGCTCTTTGGCCCCTAGAATCTGGTGCTTAGCACAACATTAGGTCTAACTAAACAAACCAAGAAATTCAATGACCATTTCGTTTACAGAAATTCATTTCATAGGATATTATTATTAAAGTAATGATTTATTTATTTATTATTATTATTTGCCATGTGTATTATTATTTGTATGTGTCAGTAGTCATCATAATTTACAGACATTGTCTTAGAATCCCTTCTTTTTTACCAATTAAATGGCTCAGTAGAGCTTAATAAGATTATTTGCCCATGAGGAAATTTACAAACATTTCTAGAAAAAGTTCTTTTTGAGATCTGACCGAGCTCAACATTGACTGCTTCCTGTTTTTTGTATCTGGGCCCCTAAAAAGAGAGGTACCAGAGTGCTGATAGCCACCACCCCTGCCATTCGTACATATAACACCCATTACAACACGTGATGTCTTTATGAATTCTCCACAAAGGAAGACTGTGGAAAAGTACCTGCTACTAATCCACGCTTCCATTGGAGCGCTTAGGTAAAGTAAACCACAGACAATGCGTGAGATTGAGGGTTTTTCTTATTAGGTAAGCATAAGACTTTAGATGATGTCATTTTTTAGAGCACTGGATAATTCTTTGTATAGAAAAAGCACTCCCTTCATTTTCAATGCATAAATATCTTTTCTCTTAAGTCCACTTTTGATTGCACAGACCACAGTCTGTTTGAGATGGTCAGCCTTGCTTTTTGGATGTGACATTAATGGTTTCTCATTGCGTCCTGTGCTCAGTTATGCACATATTCCAGAGCTTCACCGAAGGAGAGCTGAAGCAGGTCATCGGCGCGCTGGTGGAGCGGAGGGCTCGGAGGGATGCTATCCTGGGCAAAAGAACCAAACGTGCCAAGAACGGCGCCAAACCGTGTTCCCTGCGGGACATGGAAGTCACAGTCAGCCAGTTGGGATTGGGATACGTCAGCGACGAGACTGTCCTTTTCCGCTACTGCAGCGGAAAGTGCGCAGCCAGCCGGCGTAACTACGACATGACGTTGGCGTTCATGAAGCGCGAGCGGCTGCTGACACAGGAGAGCAAGACGAAGGCTCGCCACAGCCCCTGCTGCAGGCCTACGGCGTACGAGCAAGACGTTTCCTTCCTCGACAACCACAACCGTTACCACACCATCCACGATGTCTCCGCGTTGAAGTGCGGCTGTGTATGACACTAACGACGGATCCATCTTACAATTATGGTCCTCCATGCTTTAGTGACTGGGGAGGTGTAAAAAAAAAAAAAAAAAAAAAAAAAAAAAAGAGTCTATGATATGCAAAGAATAAGTAGACTGTGATTGTCGTCTGGAGAGGGTTACTTGCTTTTTTGGACTCTGTTGTAAAAATAAAATCGGTCAGTCAGTCATTACTGTGCATCAGCAATGTAACGGATTTACTGCTCAAATAACTGTCACGCTTAGTGTAACACATATGGTATAGAAACAATAATCCAGTAACACACTGCAAGTGCTTGTCAGAAACTGCTGTTTATCTTTTGCCTTTTGAGGTTGAAATATCTAGCAAACGTAGCGTTTTTTACTTTAAATACCTGCAGCAGATCTCTAACGCAATAACCTGGGCTCTGATCAGTCGAACGACATCCGTCCCGAGGAGTCGGGAGATGAACTCAGCCAGAAATCCGCTGCTTCTGAGCAGCGGTGCCTAAAGACCATGTGTGTTACCACATGTCCCTGACCACACACACTAATGTTAGGCTGGGAGACGGACGCGGTCTGAGATACATCAGCACGTCTGCATGAACATTTTTCCATGGATACGACTGACATCCCATGAAAGAGTACACATTTGTAGTGGAACAGTAAAAAAAACAAAAGACAGAGATATCAGATATGTTAATATAGAGTAGATTAAGTCCTCAGAACCGTCTTTAAGTTATACAGAATATTTAAATGTTTTAAATAGATTACATGTAAAAACCGCTTTACCTCTGTTGCACAGCATAGGTGTATATAACATCTAGTCTGCGAAAAGGCCTTTGTGCCTACGTGAGACTCGGCCAGCTTGTCCACTTTTTGGTGTCACAAAAGGTGGTAAACGTATGTGTAAGAGCTCTCACTTCAGGGTGACACACTGCAAACACAAACGACAGCACTGTTACGTTATACAGAAGACTGATGGGTTCATCTGATACAGGCAGAAGCAGAAATGCCTCTACCTAAAAGAGAGCTTCCCAGTCCATTAGGGTTAGAACAAAAAGGTGCAAAAAACGGTTCGTCTGATGGGCCCCAGGGACTGGGATGGGATATAAAGTTGCATATGACCACAGTGTCATATGTAATTATATTCATTCATCTTTTTGTATGTTTTCTTGTATGTAATATTCTCAAGGTGACACCTAACAGCAACACCACGCTGCCACACCTGAAAGTTTTCTTAATGTTTCCAGGGTTTAACACAGCTGTACAGCTGTAGTCCCAGATTCACCATGTCAGTCATTTGCTCTTCAACTGGATATTCCTCCCTTTCTCATCAAAAAAGGAGAAAAAAAACTGAAAAAAAGACCCCTCACAGGCGATACCAGCCATCACAGGATATCACAACCTGTTACCAGAGTAACAGGGCTCTGGTGCACTGGGCCATTTTCATGCAGGCCAGTTCTGGATTCCTCACCAAGAAATACAAAAGGAAGCCATTTTCCCAGCAATTTGTTACACACATATTACACATACAGCTTACTCTAAACTCGCAAACATGCATCTCCCCACTGATGTAAGTATGTAGGAGTAGTGGGTAACATAACTTTATTGCAAACAAGAACCTCTAGGGTCCAATTCACAGATATAGAATTCAACTGAACGATATCTGGGTGTGATATCTGGCTGTCAAATCAGTCAGGGAGCACAAGCCCTGTAAGGAACGTAACAGGAGCTATCCCTGAGTTAGCCTCACCAAAATTCCTTCCATTTGTGTAAATCCTATAACAGACCCACTCATAAACTTAACACTTAACACTCTTATCCACTTAATACTCAACGCTCTTATCCACTTAACACCTTCCAAAAATACTGGAAGCCAAAGCAGACAGTAAATATACCAGCAAAAATATATTGTATATTTCGAGAAATTTTTCATTAAGATTGTGTATGATTTTAGGTAAATACACACAGTTTAAGTCTCCCACTCCTAGAGGCGTTCAAATGCATAAAAGCACATTAGCAAGCAAATGTTTTAGACAGTGTGTACAACAAATAACTGCATAATATTGAACACAATTCTGCATTTTCTGGTTAGTCAGCTTGTTGGATTTTATTGGCACAGAACCGGATTTAGACTAAAGAATATTTTTTTTCAGAACTCAATTGCAGCTGCATGACATCTTCAGTCCAGTCAATTAATTATAGTAAAAAAAGTAATTTAAAAGCTTGGATCTAAGGTTTAACACACAAGACCAAGACTTCGGTATGTTCTAAAAACAAATGTGCTAAAAACTTTCGGAATATAATATTGTTACTCACAGACTATACAAAAAACTGTGCATTTTAAAAAACTGTATGATGCAATGCACTGTGTATGCTGTTTTGATTTTGTGCATGTAGTAATGAATTAAGCATGTTATAATAAATATGGCATGGCAAAACCTACAGTCCTAACAACCACAGCCTGTTAACATACACACTGTTAAGGAAATTAAACGGACTGACTAGAATATTACCTATGCTGCCAATTGACTTTCTTTTTAATAAAATTCATTGTTTTTTACGTTTTTTTTTTTTTTTTTTTTACATTTTTGAATGGAAATGCCCCTCATCTTGCCTCTTTAAAATTTCCAGATGGAGCCATTATTCTCTGGACTGTTGGACCCTGTTAACCAACTACAATAAAGGTTGATGCAATGCATCTATATAAAGGATTATTTATATTTATTAAAGAGTAAATTATGGTTTATTTATTTAGATAGCATCACTGACAAAACACACTCATTTATTTATTGAATTTATTGGTGCCAAAGAGTCTCATGTATTATATTCGATATATCACAACTGTTTAATAAAGTGTACAAGCTTTAACATCTTATTTTTGCATTTATTCATTCCTTTACTAGAACAAATTTGCTCAAATCTGGCATAAACCACTGTGCATCAAGCTGCCGGTGAATCCGTTACTGTTTTGTTGCACGTCTTCCATGTGAGGAGGACGTACTCCATGTGGTGTCGTACGTTGAGTGAAAGCTGGGAGGGTAGATTGTTTGTTTGTGCCTTCCTGCTAAGGCCCGTCTCCAGTGTCTCACCTTGCTACGCTGCATCAGTACACTGAAAGTAATAATCAGGTTCACATGCTGGCATATGACCACAGTGTCTCTCTGGCTTCAAGCACGAGGCATGAAACCCGTACTCTCTCTCCCAGCCACCCCATACCAGAAAGCACAGTCAAAACCAGGGTTTCCGTGTTTAAACTCATTTAAGTCCAGGGTATTATTGTCTATCATTTGATATATACGTTTAATTCAACATTATGAAATGTTTTTTTTTTCTTCTCTAAAATCATTCAGTAATTGATCAAACTCGTGCATCTTTTTGCAGAACACCCCAGAGTCTCAGTGTGCAATAAAATATCTTGATCTATGTTATCTAACTTACAAATGAAATACTTTTTCATGCAATCCTTTAAAAAAGTGGCTCTTATTGTTCCAGATAGGAAAAAAAGTCAGAGCACCAATGATCAAAATATGTTTGCAATGACATCCATATCTTTAGTAAATTAAAATGTTTGTCAAATATTACTGTACATTTTATTCCTCACAGTAATAAGACTTGCATTCTGATCAGTTTATATTAAATCGCGCCTGGCATCCCCTGCAAGCCACTAAAAACAGCCACCCTGTGCTGACTTTAAATGAGATTAAATCATGTTCTCACTCCCTACCACACACCAACCGGTATGTTCCCAGTGTTGTAGTCACTTTAGTTGGCGAACCTTTTTTGACATGTGTACATATTATGTTATCCTCACTACACAAACACCATCCATCACCGTCTACCACTGTCCTCGTTTGATTGTTTTCACTGTATTCACTCAGTACATGAGGTATGAATATCATTGGCTTCTCCGAGAGGGAATGCAATGCTACAGTGAACCTAAAAAGACTAAACATATCTGTAGCCTGTGCCTGGACAATTCACTGCTTATAGGGATTCAACAGGATGTGATTCACCACAGCAGATAAAAGCAAACAATGGCAGACATTTGAGCTTTGAGTCTCTCTCTCTCTTGCAGAGGAGGAATGGCACACTTATTAAAGTGCAAGATGTTAGTGACCAACTCCTAAAGCTTGGAAATTCGCCCAGCTTAAAGGCCAAATGTTTGATCTCACTTTTAAAACATCAGTAAGAGTATGATGTCAGAGAATTTTTGTCATATAAGACAAAGACCTAGAACCGATTAAAAGATTTATTACATATTACTGGCCAATAATTGTCCCTTCCCACACCCAAATCCATATGTTACTCTACACGATAACTTTTGCTAATAAGTCACAGTTTAGTTAAAATGGCTCCAGACTGTAATGGCTGATGAAGGTCTTGAATTACTGCCATGCTTATGCTGCAGACATAATGGTGAAGTTGGTAATTAGAGTGAGCATTGCTGGACACTCGGATGACTCATGCACAAAGCTGTTTTTACTGCTCACCTCTTTTGCTTATATTGAGGTGAAGTGAAAACCAAAAGTGTGGCTAAGACTTAAAGCCACTGCTTGAAAACGTATTTATTATCCTTTTCAGTTGCGGTTATCATTCTATACACAAGGTTCACTTTAGTTATCAGAATTCATAAACATTTGGAAAGAATAAAAATATAAGTGTGTTTTATAACATCCTCAGTGTGCTTGAAATAGCACTTCCAGGAATATCTGGAAGTCTGTGAAATGCATAGCTACATTATATGAACAGAAAACAGTTGGGCTTTCTAATTCACTCAGTTTTAATGAAGCATTAAACCTTTTATATGAAGGGCTGTGCTAATAACATTCCATTAACACTTGTCTCCTGATATGTGCACAAAATGTTTCATGTTTCAGGCTCATCTTAGAGGAAGTATGCACTGTTCAAACATACCCACAGGAGCCAAAATGTTAACAATATTATAACAGGAATCCTTTCCCCCCCCCAAAACAGCTAAAAAATGTGCAGTGAATAACAAACTCGACATTTAAATATAACCAAGACACAAGACTGTGTAGACAGCAACAAGCCAGCCTTTTCCACATGCTTTTCTACTTCTAATAGATTCATTTTCATTTGTTATGGGGTAAAGCTGAATGATTTAGTTTAGTATATTCTTATCGTTCAATTCAGAGCTAGTCATACCAGTGAATACATTCCACAAACATTCCAAGCCATTCCAAGGCTAACTTACCTATGTTATTACTGACTAAAAAAAATCTGAAAAGTGGAATAAAATTGATAAGAATATATGGAAGGAAAGAATGTAAGAATGTAAGCACCTGATTGAATTATTGTGGGTGAGGAACAAGACTTAATGGACAAATCAATATTGGAGTTATTTAACCACAATTTGATGTTTAAGGTAAACCATACCTTGCATGGGATGGAGAAAGGCTAAAATATTAATAACAGATCTTGTAGTAGAATAATGATTCAAAATGCTCAAGCAAAATCACAACAGAATCGTCTGAAATAACAAAATGCTTTTGGAATGGCTGTCAAAATCCAGATATAAGCACAGATCTAAATCTAGCCGAAACTCTGCTAAGATCCTTAATGCCACACCCTAAAGAAAAGAAAAGCCCATTAGAACAACACAGTTGATGCTATTTCATGTGGAAATGTGGAGGATTATCTAAAAGGCTCCAAAGTTAACAGATGAATATAAGAAATGCTTGCAATACTTTTTCAAAACTGAAGCAACATAAAGGTGACGAACAATTTTTTTGTTGCAATTTTAACTGCAAATGTTTAAACTTTGAAATTTGACTACCCTAATCAAAATATGACACAGAAATCAGGTTGCTTGTATATGAAAATACAGTTTACAGTCTTTTACATTAGCACAGAGCATATGTTTGTCATTTCTAATAGTTCTCTGGCAGACAGTCACATTAAGGTTTACAAATTCTCCAAAATTGTCTGGAACAGTCAAACTAATGAGTGCAAACAAATCGTTTTCTTTTACTGGAAGGTCCTGGTTGATCTTGAATTTCTAAAAATACTGAGGGTTCACACAAGTTGGACCTGGTTGTTTACCACGCTCCCATACCAAATCTTGGACCTGGTTGTATACCAGGCTCCCAAACCCACTCTTGGACCTGGTTGTATACCAGGTTCCCAAACCCACTCTTGTTAAAACAAACTTGAATGCAGCTGTCAGCTGTGCAATAAAAATGCAATTTAACATCAGTCTTGTCTATATTAAGGTAAGTTTTGTACTTCTCAGGGTCATGCTGTTATAGTGATGATTTATGTACATTACTCAAACATCATTAAATATGGCAAGGAAAATTATCAGTGGTGTTTAGATAATGAGACTAGCATATGGCATGTTAAAGGCACATTTATCCATCATAATACTGACAGTAACTTTATGTCTGTGTGACATTGCAGTTTTAAGTTACATCACAGTTTCTTACATTTCCAGTGAAAGCATTTTACAATTTGTTTAACTTTGAATTTTGTTTTCACTTTTGATCTAAGAACAGAAACGAGGCAGAACTGCTCTGCAAAAACCACATTACTTGATCATTTTCAAAACAGAATAAAAAAAAAAACAAATTACAAGTATATTTCTAGGTAACCACTTTTTTAAGTCATAAAAAAGCTTATTCAGTAGTAATTGTCAATAAATTATCAATACAGAATTAACATTTTATGAATTCCTGTGATTGTTCTTATAGTTTAAATATTAAAATTAATATTAAAATATTAAGTGTGTTTATTGTAAGGAACAACAGACCAAGTAATTATTTTATGTATATATTTTTATATATTTTCTCAAATAGCCCACATTTCATATGGTAATCCAGCTTCCCCCAGCTAAAGCTAAAAGCAAACAATATGACAAAATACAGACAGTTACACAGAAATACTGAGATTGCAATTGCTCTCCAGCACAGCTGGACTTCTGTTGTTACACTTACTAACATACTGAAAGCAAATGAAATAATGGTGATTTTCTCTTTACTACCCCTAACCTCGAGTTATGAATAATGTTCCTTGTGGTGAAGCTTACTGTCTCTGAGCCTGTGTTTTTTTTCTTTGGTCTTACATGAAGAACTTAAAACTGATTGTAAGAAAAATTAGTGACAAAGACAACCCACGAGGAACATTAAAAAAACATCAAAAAGCTTAGAGAGAGAAATGACAAAGCATGTTTCTAAGAGTAAATAAAAATGAGGAGAACTTGAAAATGACTGATCCTCTAAACACGAGCATGAGACCCTCATTGCAATCTCTTCAATAGTTCATCTGGTATTATAACACTGTCTCAATTACATATCAAACAATAATCTAAAAACAATAGCAGCACTTGTCTTGCGCCTTTCAAGAAAGTCCACAGTGACCCTACGTGCATAAAAAAGTAGCCAGACAAGGTACCTGCACACTAGAGAAATGAAGTAGCCAGACAACAGACTGAGGAAATCATATCATGGACAAAACTATGCAACCAATATGCAATTTTATTTTTACATTACCAGATATCAGTTAGAAATACCCAGGTATTACGCAGGAAATAAATTCACAGATGAGTACGGTCTTTTGGGGGGGGGGGGGGGGGGGGGAAAAAAATAAGAAAAAAAAAAAAAAAGAAAAAATTTAAATGCCACTTTTTAAATAGAACGGAAGACAAAA
>JAOYMR010000024.1:7158096-7168866 GCA_025802075.1 Tenebrosternarchus preto
GGGAGTACGGATGAGTGTACGAGGTGGGGAGTACGGATGAGTGTACGAGGACGGGAGTACGGATGAGTGTACGAGGTGGGGAGTACGGATGAGTGTACGAGGTGGGGAGTACGGATGAGTGTACGAGGACGGGAGTACGGATGAGTGTACGAGGTCGGGAG
This sequence comes from Tenebrosternarchus preto, assembly GCA_025802075.1. Classification (NCBI taxonomy): domain Eukaryota; kingdom Metazoa; phylum Chordata; class Actinopteri; order Gymnotiformes; family Apteronotidae; genus Tenebrosternarchus; species Tenebrosternarchus preto. Next base: position 7,158,258 of record JAOYMR010000024.1, read on the forward strand.
TACGGATGAGTGTACGAGGACGGGAGTACGGATGAGTGTACGAGGACGGGAGTACGGATGAGTGTACGAGGTGGGGAGTACGGATGAGTGTACGAGGACGGGAGTACGGATGAGTGTACGAGGACGGGAATAAGGAAGAAGATGTTTGGTGATGTACTTTAGTGCTTAATCATGGATGTCATGGGAGGTTATTATAAAATGCTTGTACTGGTTTTGAAAAACCTGGTAACCTATTTGCACAAAATGAGTGTGATGAAATTATTATAATTTTTTTTTGGTTATCAGTGGTTTTCGTTAAGAGTACACTGTGCACAATGTTCTGTCAATGTTATGTAGTGTGCAGTTATGTAGTGTGTCTGTGCAGTTATGTAGTGCAGTGTGTGCAGTTATGTAGTGTAGTTTTGTAATGTAGTGAGTGTACGCAGTTACGTAGTGTAGTGTGTGTGTGTGCAGCTACATAGTGCAGTGTGTCTGCAGTTACATAGTGCAGCGTGTGCAGTTATGTAGTATAGTGTGTAGTTTTGTAATGTAGTGAGTGTGTGCAGTTACGTAGTGCAGTGAGTGTGTGCAGTTACGTAAGTGCAGTGTATTTGCAGTTACGTAGTGCACTGTGTGTGCAGTTATGTAGTGCAGTGTGTGTGCAGTTACGTTGTGCAGTGTGTGCAATTATGTAGTATATTGTGTAGTTTTGTAATGTAGTGTTTATGTGCAGTTATGTAGTGCAGTTACGTAGTATAGTGTGTAGTTTTGTAATGTAGTGAGTGTGTGCAGTTACGTAGTGTGTGTGTGTGCAGCTACATAGTGCAGTGTGTGCAGTTACATAGTGCAGTGTGTGTGCAGTTACATAGTGCAGTGTGTGTGCAGTTATGTAGTATAGTGTGTAGTTTTGTAATGCAGTGAGTGAGTGCAGTTATGTAGTGCAGTGTATTTGCAGTTACGTAGTGCAGTTACGTAGTGCAGTGTTTAGTCTTGTAATGTAGTGTGTGTGCAGTTATGTAGTGTAGTGTGTGTGCAGTTATATAGTGTGTAGTTTTGTAATGTAGTGTGTGTGCGGAGTTATGTAGTGTGGTATGTAATTGTGTAGTGTAGTGGAATTATGTAGTGTAGTATGTGTGTGCAGTTGTATAGTGTTGATTGTAAAGCATCTTTACATACTGAGAAAGGAGTGATATAAGTTTATCTTCACAAGTAATCATAAGTTGCTCAGAAAAAAACTGGCAACACCACCAACGCACCACCTACTGACAGACAGAGCCAAAAACACCACCAGAGGCTCAAAGCTCCACCCACTGACAGACAGAACCAAAAACACCACCAGAGGCTCAAAGCACCACGTACTGACAGAGCCAAAAAACAGAGCTCCAAGACCAGACAGACCAACTTAACCATTGCCTGGAATGACTATACAGAAGTGCATAATTCAATTCACAGGTGATGTGGAAGGTTAACACTATGTGGAAGGTTAACACCAAGGCTGTCCTAGCTCTAATATGTGAATTTGGGGCATATGTTGGAGCCACTCCTAAAATGGAGGAGTGTCTCCAATATATGCCAGGAATTACATGATCAATCTCAAGCCAGAAAAGCAAATACTTCATTTATAGCTGGAAGGCCAATAAACAGGGCTTCATAATAGTGACATTGTTAGTGAACATCGTGAGAATCAACCAATTAAAAAGTGATGGGTCAAATATGACAGCCAGAGTACAGACAGTATGTGAACTCAATCAGGCTGAGTTCAAGTTCAGGTTATTGTCAACAGTGAGATCAGAATGGGCAAGATCTCTGGGATCTTGAGTATTACTGAGTAATAGAACATCAGTTTTGTTAGTGATGTGTCTAAGAACATTTAAGCTTATTCAGAACTTAGTGTTCATAAGGTGTGCACTCCCTTATTTAACAGAGGAACAATTGGTGAGTATAAACCACCAGTTACTTGTCAATCTCTGCAAAATCAATGTCCTGTACTTCAGGTGAGACTGACCAATGTCCCTCATAGCTAATGTGGATAAAATATGTACTGATGCAATTTCAAAACCACACAGACAGAACATTGAGCAGAACAGTACCTGAAGAGCATTTACTACTTTGATCTGATGTTCCTCTTCTAAGGCAAGCACGCAGTGGTGGAACAGACTGTTGATGTTATCCTTGATCACCATTACTTCATCTCCCTCCAAAGACTCCAGTTTCCCTTCCAGATACTCCAAATTTACCTGTTAAATATGCAAAATGGAAATAACACTCAAATAATGTCTGTGACTAATCTGCAATTAGAACAACTATCTGTATAACCACCAGAGTAATAGAGTGTGATAAACAGAGGTCTGCATACTGCATGTTGTTAAGTTACAACATACCTTCATCAAAAACAGTTCATCCCAGAAGCGAGGGTTAGTCTTGGCAGGGTCATCCTTCTGAAAATTGAAAGACAAAATCTCAAAAGTCACAAACCCAATTTACATTGCAAAATCACAAAAGCTCTTAAATAGACTGGTGCTCTGCACTACACAGAAGAATTCACCATGCAAGTCTCAACAGTCAAAAAATTTATGTAAAAAAGGTCAAATGGTTTCCCATCATTTATAACCCAGCCATCCAAGAAACACTAATGCTGAGGAACTTCTCTGTAGCTCCTTTAAATATATTCCAATAAAGTAACTGCTTAACCTTCCAAAAAACTGGATATATATCCTTTTCTATTCATTTATAACCTTTTCCTTCTACTGACCTGCAAAGGTTGACCACATTACACAATGCAAAAATGGTATATCTGAGGATGGTAAACTTAGAGTAAAAAAGATCTTTGAGTCTTTCTAGTTTCACTAGCTACAGTGAAAGCAGAAAAGACTTCAATCAGAAAGTCCCCTTTAAAAATAGCTACAATTCCCACAATCTGTCAAAAAAAAAAAAAAAAACCCACTGATTTCATATAAATATAGCCTAAATCACACAAAAATTTTTCTTACCGTAAATATCTCGTCATACATCAGTACGACTTTCTCTTTAAGAGGTTTCTTAGATGAGGATGTCCTTCTAAGCAGACCTGCCTTCTTCTCCTGAGCCATAGCATCACAGCCTAAAACACAGTCAGTGTAAACACACCGGCTGCAGTTTCATTCAATTCAATCCTTTACGAAAGTTTTCTGAAGGTAGGTACTCAATCACAGTACTCAGTCACAAAATTTCACTTGCATAACCCTAACCCTTTTTGTTTTGGGGGCGGGGCATTGTTTTGTACTTTGAAATTACTTGTCCTTCACAATCAAATGGTGAGCTATATATTAGATATAGTGCCATTACAAAGTAGGCCAAGTATTTCAATGAACTCATTAATAATAAACCTGAACCTGTTTAAAAAACATTAGCAACAATTGTATATTGTGTGCAAAATCCTTAATCAAAAATGCACTCTACATTTACAGTATTAAGCAGACACTATAATCCAAAGCAATGTACAAAAGTGCTTAAGCTGTTTACTCAAAGTATCCTTAACTTGCACAAACAGGTTCAAATGTAAATATACCTTTACAATTGCAAGACATTTGAAAATCAAATACAAAACATTCTTATGAATGCCACCTCGATCACAGGAGCCAAATGTTCCATATTTTCCAGAACATGAAAAAAATAGCATTCCTGTAGTTTTAATTTACAGTTTAGTAGCCTGTCTTTTCAAATTCTATTTGATCAATTAATCTAACATTGGTTTTTTTTTCTTTTTTTGTAATCTTCTGATTACATCTGATGATAATGCACAGCCCAGTTTATAAAGTTAATATGTAAATACACTCACCAAATACGTCAATAGAAACATCTACCTTGTGTGTACAGCCACAGTCACACACTACTTTAGATACTCCGTTCTTATAGGAACATTACAAAGGCTACTTGTCTAGAGTGTACCGGTACATGTCGCCATCCACAATTCATCCCTTTTAACCTTGGTTAGTCTCTGACCGCTGCTGACTGGAAGCCACTTGGGTACTGGAACACACCAGTGGCTGCAGTGGTAGTGGGTGTTGTGCTGTACAGTGAGGAACAGCAGTGATGCTGGAAAACTGACCAATATTGAACAGTGTAGAGGATGGCTGGCAAACTGTGCATAGGAAACGCTCAATTACAGGCTGTAGTTGTACAGAAGTATATAATTCATTTATAGGATAGGAGTGCCATTTAAAATACAGTGACTCCATAAGAAAGATGGCTAGCTAAGCGTTATCACGACACTTATAAAGCTAAAGTTAAAATTTAATTATATGGGTAGCTAAAATTAATGTTACCTGATACTGTCAGGCCTACTCATTCCACAATAAACTTTTTTTCTTTTTTAGGATGAAAACTGTAGACGTTTTGTTTATTTATATGTGAAAAAATTGCATAGCTCGCTGCCACCGGGAAAATACTGACATAAAAAACATATTTATGTTTTTATATGTTATCTGCTGGATGATTAGCAGGTCAGCGAGCTATTAAACCAATTAGCGGTATTTTAGTTCGGATAAGAAACGTCAGTTCGCTAGCTGTTAGCTACCTAGCATAACTGGCTGAACCACAACGCTTGCACCTTCCTACACACATAAAACATTCAACGTTTTACAACAACTGTCTTGAGATTTTCTAACATGGAAACAGCACACCTGGCTAGGTTAGTTAGTTAGCTATACGTAGCTAATTATATCGATAATAATAACACACAAATAGCCAGCCATGCTTTGCTTGTGGAAGTTAGTACGCCTTCATTTCCGCTGATTTGTTTTGTTAGTAGAATGACGCTGCCTACTTTCAACTCAATTCATTTTCATTTAATCTTTTTACCGCCATTATGTAGAAAATGGTACAGTATTCAATCAACAACTGTTTTGTTCTTACCTGACATTAATAAACAGCTAGCTACCTGTTTTCTAGCTAGGTTCTTCTTCTTATTATTCAGTGTTGTTGGTGTGTTGCATACAAATGGCATATACCGCCACCTGCCGTCTGCCATCGGCAATTGCGGCATTAGAAAACGGACGCGTGGAGCTAGCAACTCTGCCCTGCAAAACAAACTCTTGCTGCAGAAACACTGACAACACTGACAACAAATAGCGAAAAGACACTGAAGATGGTCCTTTGTCGAGAGAGAGATTATGAAGCATTATGGTGAAAGCAGAACATCAGAAGCATCAATATCCCTTTTAGAAACCAGGGACACAGTAACCATAGGCACACAAAAGGACAGTGGACACAGGACAGTGTTTGAGACAGGCAAGGCAACTCAGATAGCAGGATAAATGCAGAGCTACAAATGGTCACTCTTCAGACACAATCAGGACAACGGATGCTGACTGTGGGTGAACTGATATAACACCATGGCCATAAAAATGAGGGTGTGGCATATTAAAGGTGTAGCATTTATGCTTTACACACTAAAAGCATAGCATTTATAAGTAAAGCTACTGCCTTGAACTTGCCCTCCTTGTCTGCTTGCTGTGGCAGCACCACGCTGACGCCCATGTCTGAGGCATCGATCTGCACGACAAAGGGTTTCCTGGGATCGGGCTGCTGCAGTACTTGGACACTGACAAATGTGACTTAGAGAATTCCGGCCACTGGTGTCTGCAAATTCCATGGAACTGAGCGAGAGCTCTGCCATAGGCAAAGCAGAGCCTGCACTCAGATCCCACCCTAGTGAGGATGATGGAAAAAGTTCTTTAACAAAATTGGGGTAGTGAAGCACATTTTATATTTACAGCATTTGGCTAATGTTTTACAAAAGTTATTTGTGAATGGACACATCATGAGCAGTTCACAGTTATGGTTCTTGCTCAAGGAACCTTGAGGCAGAGGCAGTGCTTGAACTGGCTAGCATCTGATTACTAGTCAAGTGTCTTAACCAGTGACCTACCACTACCTACTAGTAGTCATTTAGCAATGGAAATGACAGACACTAGTGCAGTTCCCCAAGCACACACACTCTCTGTGAGCCAAGAGATGACAATGGCTACCTTGGTCGTGCAAGCATGGCACACAAAGTACAGCTTGCACTGAACCACGTAGCCCTCAGGATCACCGCTGTAGACCCTCAGGGATGGCAGTTTGGCTGTGAGGGAGAAGAGATCAAATGAAATGTACCCAGTGTACTTTCCGTCTGTTTGTAGGCACATATGGAGGGTGATGTGTTTAATGAACTCTGAGCCCACAAGTTCTCCGTTGAGTTCATGCATATGCAGTGGAGACAGTGGCACCCCCTCAGGATGTCCAAACAACTGAGCTTCCACACAGAGAATCTGCACAGATGGCAAGGCTATCCATCATGGACCAGAACTCCTGCCTCCAGAGCCAACCACAGATCCAACATCTGAGCAGCCAGCAGGTTAGCTAGGGTGACCAAACGTCCGTATTTCCCGGGACATGTCCGTATTTCACGTCCTGTTTCGGGCGTCCTGGGTTTTTTTTAAAAAAGTGAGGAAATGTCCTGGTTTTTAAATTACCTTCATTGGACCATTAAAATGTAAATTTACAGGCACTAGGGCACTGCGCACGGCGCTGCGTGTGACGTAATCCCTGAGCTGCGTCAGTGACGGCAGCCCTGTTCTTAATCAGAATGTAGACACCGCGACTGTCAGTACGCAAGCAACATGCCGAAGCGCAATTGTATGTTTACCGACGATTTACAAAAGAGTTTCCTCGCTTTCAGACCGGGTCGAGACAATTGGGAAGCCTTGTTACGTGGGCCTATGTTAAGTGAGTGCACGCCACACTATATGTACCGCCCCCTCCCCGGTTTTCCCAAATGAAAATGTGGTCACCCTAGATTAGCCCATTCAGGCCTGATTGCTTCACTCCTTGGTGGCACAGAAACAGACACCTGTTAAAATCCTGTTTTTGCTTATCACTTTATTTTATAAGCCTCTAACCACTTTTTGAACAAAAACACATTTTTGATACATGTGGACTAATACCACTCTAGAGTGTTTGTTCTGAGCACACACATCATATTAAGAAATATATAAGTCCCTCTGGATAAGAACGTCTACTAAATTCCATAAACATAAATGCATTTTTGATCATCCCTCTGTTTTATTTTGGCAAATTTAGTACACAGCAGCACTAATTCCTTAACAACAACTTTATTCCCATTAGTCTGATGATGATGTTGGAGGTGATTAAGATAATTCAGGTCTTTTTGAGATGGTCGTGTGTGAAGAACTTGTGTGAGTACCCCTCTGGAAGCACTTGTAGGTAAGCACAATGTACAATGCATGAAACCCTGGGAAAATCTAGGGTTGTAGCACTGGGAGTGAGAAGGTGAAGCTAGGGCATATAAGGGGGTGGAGCTTGAGCCCTTTTGATCTGGAGTTTGGTTTTAGTATTTCCATAAGTCAGGGAGAAACAAGAAGCTCTGAAAAACTGCTGACTGGGTCAACATCAATACCCTGGGCCTGCTGAGTGGAAAAGTGAGCTGTAAAGATCTGATTGACATGGAACCCACCATCTCCACTGTTGGAAGGGGGGTGCTTCTGAAACTGATGAGAACACGCCAAGAGCTGCTGAATTTACACCCACACTGGACAGAAAGCAGTTGATGGTCCAGACAGGAGACCTGACGCCTCTTAGGTTTCCTTTTCACGTCGACTCATGGAGCACTTACAGTTGTTCTGCTGTCACCCTAATCCTGGCCATTTTCTATAAGACCTGGATTTCTATAAAACGTTGTGTCAGACTCAGTTGTACAAGGTGGTGCTGAAATAAAATCTCCTATAAAAGAAGTTGAAACCATCAGCATTTAACTACGTGAATAAAACAAATAAAACAGAGTTGTAGTACAAAACGAGCACATTACTTATCAATACATTTCTTCATTAACATTTCAAAAGCAGAAGTTAAATATTCTCAGTTTTCATTCAGAAATAATTTATTAGTTGCATAAGCTATTCCTTTCATGGGATTCAATTTTAAATACACTGCATATACTTACTTATGCAAGTGTTTGTAGTTTTAAACTGCATGGATATTTTATATTTATTTTAATTTATTTTGCAATTCCTAAAAGTTCAGAATATGTTTGTTACAGAGTTTAGGAAAAGTTCATGTTATACACATTAAATGACAACTTTTGGCTACAATTATGTAGACAGACATCACAGAGCTCAATATTTAGTTTTTTATTCATATCTGCAGGACGTGGCAGTGTGGGCTTTTGACAAACATCACAATGTTTGCAACAACAGTCAAATTTGGCATCACTGGTAAAGTCATTCCTGCAACCAGTGCAAGACAGAAAAAACATGCTCTAACACTTTTCATAGAACCTGCATTGAACAGGTGCAAATTAAGCAGCTGCAAAAATAGCAATAACAGTAGCTGAGTTTAAAAGAAACACCATATAACTTTAAGTAGCCTGTGTATGTATTCTGTGGTAATGCTAAGCAGACTGTACCTTTATTCTTTTTAAGTGTATAAGCAAGAAAGTGATTGAATCCAACCAATTTCCTGCATCAAGCACAAAACACACTTGCTTAGTTGAAGTATTTTTCCCACATTCCTGCATGGGACAGTAAAGGAAACGAAACACTTGCTGAATGCACTGCAGATTAGGGACACATTCATAGTCATTAAGAGATGCCTCTGTACATGAATGTAAAATAGAAAAAACAGCACAGCAATTAGTCTTTTCTGCAATAATCCCTTGTTCAACAGCAGGCAGCAACATTCTGGAGTTCATTCCTCTTTCACTAGCTTGGCTCAGATGGCCTGTTCAGGTCCACCTTCACTCCCTTTTCTCCAGCACCTGAGACAGAAATATTCATGGAGATATAAAACCATATTTTTTGGATTACAGATATTCCATGATGTTTTCTACAATTTTCTATACAAGAACAACTTTAAATGGGAGAAGTGAAGAGAAAATATCCATAGGAACATGGATTCAAACATCTTAAAACAACTTGGCACTGGTCATATTTATGTCTGCATAAAAATGGTTCATTCTCAGCTGTTTATGGTATTTGGCACTCTTATTCTTGCATATTTATTAGGGTGATGGTACATGAAATGTCTTACTGGTTAAGTACTTCTCTTTAGCCCGGGCTCGTTCCTCAGCATCAAAATACCACACAGTAATAGCATACCTGTAAAGAAACACACAACCAGTACAGTAATAGCTAGGATTACCTATAGTCATTACAGCAGTTTGATTTGTATTACATTTCATCACCTACTGATACAAATGTAGAAATATATCAGTATGTAGTGTTAGGCTTTTCAGTACATCAGTGTGTAGTGTTAGGCTTTTCAGTACATCAGTGTGTAGTGTTAGGCTATTCATGTGGAAACGAGTGCATTGACAACTTACCGGGTGTTGTAGGCAGGCTGGACCTCATGTGGGTTCCGTCTGTCAGACCAAAAAAAGAGAAGTCTGTCTAACACGGGCTCAATGTCAGCAAACCGGGCTTTGCCTTCTGGAAAGATCCTTAAAATGCCACCATGTTCCTATGGGGAGAGTTAAGAAGAAAATGGATTATGAGATTGTGTTGATGTGTGCTCAGAGTTGTTTAAAAGATATTGAATTTCAGAGCAGTTACCATAAGCTAACATAAACCATGACCATTACCTTTTACATGCATTACTATTACCTCTCACACACACACACAATTATTACCGCTCACATGCACATTCATTTCTATTACCTCACACACAGACTACCGTTATCAGCTCTGAAATTCTGTGCATTGCAAATTTTTAGTTGTAAATTCTTGGTATTTGGAGTATATGAATAAACATCTGAATTCCCTAAAATGACATTTGAGGTAAAACCTTAGGTAAAGCATAAACTCTACAGCAGTGGGGTCTAACCCATACCCAGCAGCTATACTGGGTTAGTTTGGTGTTCATCCCCATTTGTAATCTGTCAACTGCAGATTAGATTTTCAACCCAGTGCTGCCACCACCAGCATTATGTGAAGATGTACTTTCTTAGACATGTATAGTGAAGCTGTACTTTCTTGGACTCACTAGAGATCAAAATTAGAGAACAATATATGAACACAATTTTTCCCCAGAAATAATGTAATCTACATTGATCAACATTTGAAGGATTTTTTTGGTAAGGTGTACACCATGCCACTAGAACAGTGTTTTACAAAATAACCAAAGTATATCAACATGAAGCCTTTATTTTGCAAAAAACTTGATCATAATTAGAGAACAGCAATATTACAACTAAATTTTCTGAAGGTTACAACAGTCAGTAATCAGTATGAAGTGTACAGGCCTTTGCTTTGAATGACTTCAGCACATCTGCTGCCACAGGACATCACTAGTGTCTCACACTGCTCTGGTGTGATTTTGGCCCACCCTTCTTCCAGTCTCTTCCATAGTTCTGTGACTGTTGTGGGTTTCTTGGCCATAACCTTATGACCAAGGATTTTCCAGAGATTTTCTACTGGATTTAGATCAGGACTCTGGGCTGGTCATTTCATTGTTTCAATGTTTTCAGTTTCAAGAAACTGCGTTACCTGTTTTGCTCTGTGACAGGGGGCATTGTCCTACATGAAAATTGCTGGCTGATTGAGTGATGAACGCAAGGAAGGAACCACATGTTGTTGAAGAAGGTTCTGATACACAC
>JAOYMR010000024.1:7184944-7201806 GCA_025802075.1 Tenebrosternarchus preto
GTTAGGAGTTATTATGTAAGGAGTTATTATGTTAGGAGTTATTATAATAGGAGTTATTATGTTAGGAGTTATTATGTAAGGAGTTATTATGTTAGGAGTTATTATATTAGGAGTTATTATGTTAGGAGTTATTATATTAGGAGTTATTATGTTAGGAGTTATTATGTTAGGAGTTATGTTAGGAGTTATTATGTAAGGAGTTATTATGTTAGGAGTTATTATAATAGGAGTTATTATGTTAGGAGTTATTATGTTAGGAGTTATTATGTTAGGAGTTATTATTATAGGAGTTATTATGTTAGGAGTGGGAAAGCAAGGAAATGACAATGCTTTTGTGTTTGATGTGAAATTTTTACATAACATTGATAATAGCTAATTAATTAGCTAATTATAGCTAATTATTGACTTTTATTAATAAACAAGTATTAAGATAGATTACTGAAAAAAATGTCCTCAGTGTTACCTATGAAACACTCTACAAATATTATTCTTAAAGAAGTAGTGCATCAAAATATTACATTTAAACAATCCGCTTACCTCAAATGTAGTCAACCTATGTAGCTGCACAGTGAATCTATTATGCTAATGTGGGTAACCATGAGGAGAAGCTACACCCCACTGTTTAACATTGTTCAAACTACATGTACCTATAGTAGGCTGGACAAATGGACATATACGGTCTCCCCCCAGAAAGCTGGCCACTGAATATAATATTCCATGCATGAACAAGCAGGGACAGAGTCATAACAATTATAAATCTATAGATTTCATTTAAAGACATTATAGTTAAACAAGGAAGACCTCTGGTCCACTATAGACAGCTTCTCCTGGTGTGGAGGAGAGGACATGTGGACTCCCAACCACTTCAGTTCCTGAGGTGCTGCTCTCCCATTCCTACAATGGTGAAGGCTGTGAGGGGTCGTGGTCCAGTGCAAGCTGTACTTTGGGTACCAGCCACACTTGCTCGACTATGCCAAGGTCATCTAATCTTCATCATCTCACCTTCGTCATCTCACGTCTCACACGGAGAACCCTATGTGAACTAGGGCATTTGGGAGGCTGCACTAGTGTCCAGCTCCTCTCTGTTGCTAGATGACAACTCTGTGTTCATTAAAAAAGGCAGTTTTCCATCATCCTCACTGGGTGGGATCTGAGGACAGGTGCTGGTCACTACCTGTCAGGGCCCAATGGAGTGAACCAGTGCTCTTCATCGGAGGATTGTGGGCTGAGCTGCAGGCTGAACTAGCCTGCAGGCAAGAGGCAGTTACCCTCAATGACATCTTGCCATCATGTAAGACTGTCTTCTGCAGGAAAGACATCACTCTCTCTGAGGATGGGCAACCTCCACAGGAGTCTTTGTCTTTGGCGGGACCAGCAGCAGTTCCTGAAGAACCTGTGTACCTGGGTGGTGCCAGGGTTAATTCTAAGCATGACAAGCCAAAGAGAGGGTGAACTTGTGAGTGGCTCTTTGCTGGGTTTGATGTATTAATTACCTGTTAAGATTACACACAAGGGTTGTTCCTCTCTTGTTGTAGCATTAGCGGACTCTCATGGACCTTCGCCAAGACACTGGAGATCTGCCCGATTCCTTTTCCATCCGCACTGCGCATGCATGCACCCAACTGCAAACATGTGGACTCAGAGTTTATTACTCACATGACTCAGGATTTAGTACCTATGTAACTCAGGATTTATTACTCACGTGACTCCTTTTGTTTGTTTAGAGACAAACACATAAGAGATAAAGCACATTTCCTTTGCCCTTTTTCCCCTCCGTCACAGCCCATCACACTAGGATCTGGAGAACCCTAGTATACATCATTAGGGAGGGCTCTCTACACATGTGGTCCTGCAAGGTGGAGGTGGGGACCTGATACCTTCACAAACCCCAAAGCCGCGTTTTCCAGCACCCCAGTACTGCAGCAGCCCGATCTCAGGAAGTCCTTCATCGTGGAGATTGATGCCTCGGATGTGTGGTCCCAGCAAGCAGGAAAGAAGGGCAAGTTCAAGCCAATAGCCTACTTCTCCTGTAAACTGCGACCTGCAAAATGGAACTACATAATCAGTGACAGGAAGCTTCAGCTGATGAATCATGCCTTTGAAGAGTTGAGGCACTGGCTCAAGGGAGCACGGCACCTCATTTTTCTTCTGGTTTGTGGTCCAAGTCACTTCTAGGCCAAAAAAGTAGAATGTGAGGGTGGACACTGCAGTACAATGCCGAGGCTCAGTCCATTGGCCACGAGCCGGTCCTCAGTTCTTCATGGGGGCTGTTCGCTAGGACCTGGAACATCAAAGCAGCCCAACCCCATCTGCACCAACTCTGCATCCCGCCAAGACATTGCACAGCGCTGATCACATTGGTACACACCTTGCTGGGCACAGGACACCCGGGTCAACACACACTACCCAGCTACTGAGTGCTTTCTACTGATGAACAACTGATGAGCACTGGGGCATTGTCAAACACATTGCCTCCTGTGCAGACTGTGTGGGCAATAAACCTCATGCACACTGCCAGTAGCTAAGCTTCTCCCCCTCCTTCCTTATCTAATCCTACAGAGCTTCTAATATATATATATATATATATATATATATATAATTTTTTGTACTGAGTGAATCGCTATCACTTGCTGTTACAATATGTAAATTTCCCCACTGTGGGAGTAATAAAGGGTTATCTTAACCAGCTGTTAAGTAAAATAATCTAAGATAGCTATCTGGCATTCAAACATTTGCAGATTAACATTATTATTAAAATCAGTAGCCAATAGTCTGTAGCTATCCTGCCAAGAACCAATGAAGCAAAACCAGAAAATGAAACCAGAAACAAACATCCAGAAAAAAAACAGAGACAAACATCACAAAGTAAAACTGCATTCCAGGCATACAGAACAAGGACAACAACAACATGAACATGGAATTCACAGCAGTAATAATAATACAATCCAATTACCAAAAACAAGACAAAAACACAGGGTATAAATATATAATTTGTAGGTAACAGATCATTGGTATCCAGAGATGGTCTTTTTTCTGACACCAGCAGAAAACTGGTGGCAGAAAGTGACCGTTAATATAGTGACAGTTAGCATAGCACTATCAGAAAGTGACCGTTACCATAGCGCTATCAGAAAGTGACCGTTAGCATAGTGCTATCAGAAAGTGACCGTTAGCATAGCGCTATCAGAAAGTGACCGTTAGCATAGTGCTATCAGAAGGTGAGTGTTAACATAGGGCTAAATTTTTCCTTAGACATCAACATACATTTCCAAAATCGACAGCCTCTACTAGATATCAGAGACTACTCTATCATTACAACCCATACTACTCTGTCATTACAAACTTGATCTTCTGGCAGCTAGCTGAACCTAAGTATCTTAATAGCTGGTATATCCATTTCATCATGGCTTCCGTTTCATTTATTGCATGTGTCAAATATGGCATGTTTAGTTACTCTTTCTCCATCATTAGTGATACATTTATCTGTGAGAAGTGTAGGTTAATCATTAGCCTGATGGAAATGAGTTCCTGTTTAAAAGAGTGCATTCGGGCACTAAAAATGCACAGAGAGCAATGTGCACCATAATACCATAGTGTAGCAGCATGATCATAAAGATCCCAAGATTATTATACATATTGGCACTAATAATGTGGGGTTGAGGCAGTCGGATGTTTTAATGGTGTTCGGAAAACAATGTAGGTTTAATTGCTTACTGGACATGTTTAGAGGGCAGGCTTGGCCTTTTGAAACAGTATGGCATCCATCCCTCATAGGAGGATCCTGCACTCATTTCTGCTAACATAGCCAGCAGGCTCTATAGTGGCAGCTAAGGAATACACTATCCTGACATGATGCAGAAATTACTACACACCTTTATCAGCTCTAGATTAGACTACTATAACTCATTACTATTTGGATGCTCTAATAAGAACTTAAGTAAGCCTCAACTAGTTCAAAATGCTTCAGCCAGAGTTCTAATTAGAACTAGGAAATTCGATCATATCAGCCCAGTCCTAACAACCCTGCACTGGCTCCCAGTCAAATTTCACATCGACTATAAAATCCTTCTATTAACATTTAAAGCACTGCATGGGCTCGCCCCTGATAATATGCAAGTATTTATTTCCTACTATGAGCCTCCATGTTTACTAAGAACACAGGGTGCTGCTTCTTACTTGTTCCATCAATTAATAAGGTAACAGTAGGGGGAAGAGCCTTTTCTTACAAAGTCCCCCAAATATGGAACAGACTTCCAGAAAATGTCCGGGACTCACACAGTCTCAATTGAAGTCTAGGCTAAAAACTTTCATGTCCCGTATTTATTTAGTTTAGCATTTGGTAATTGACATTCCCCCGTAAATGAAGGTTACAGATCCAGGGGTTCATGGGCAGAGGGTTTTATGGTGTACTGAGACACTGGTGCTGTCGTCCCATCACTGCACGCGTTCACTCAAGTTTATTGACGGTGGGGTGGAGGGATGCCATCGCCTCAGGGTGCTGCCAAGTCTGTGTTACCTTCTGGTTCTGTCCTTTTAGTTAGGCTGTAGTAGTTAATTAGTTGCTGCCACACTTCTGAAATGTCTTTATGTTATGTCCCATACAGAACTAACTGTTTCGCTTGACTTTTACCAAGATAATGGCTGTTCCCCATCCAGCTTGGTACTCAGTAAGGATTGACGAGGCTCTCCTGCTACCTGCCCCAGACCAACCACCTCCTACTTATCCAGACGCAGATAGAGGATTATTCAACTGGACGGCGGCCCTTTTCCTGGACTCAGACACTTGTAAAGATGCTTTGAGACAACATCTGTTGTAAAAGACGCTATATAAATAAAACTTGATTTGATTTGATTTGATTTAATGGGAACTGACTAACCAAAGTTGAGGCCCCGGCAGGAGACTAGCAGGTTGAATTGCACTCTGAGACGGTGTCTGTTCCTCACGGTTTTCCAAAACAAATCCTGAAAAATCTGTGTTAAAAACTTGGGCAAGCCTGGTCTCTTAGGTAGGGATGGTGTACACCCAACCCGGGATGGTGCCGTCTTGCTTTCCTGCAGCGTAGTTTATAGTCAGCGGAGTAGTATTAGTAATATTAGTAGCATTAGTAGCTGCTGACAGACCGGAGACATGACCAGGCCACAAACAAACAGGCTAAACCGACTGCTTGCGAGCTGCCTTGAGGTGTCACCTAGATCCAACTGAATTGAAACTATGTCTGTGCCCAGGGTTAAATTAAATTATAGGAAGACTCAAATAATTCATTCTAAGACTTAAACTTGTATCCAAACCCCTGACCCTAGTACCTGAGCACTTCAAGCAATGAGTATAAAAGAACTAAACCTTACATTCAACTGTGAACAGTGATTAAGATGTTTTATCTTCAAAGGTCACTGACCATACTGGGCTCCTGGGCTTCTCCCCTGTGTTAATCCAGCCAGACTAACTAAACATAGAATATGCAGATTCGGTTAAAAATGTAGAATGGAGGCTCTTTGTGTTACCACTAGAGGGCACTGCAACACATGGCAACTTCATGACCTTGCGCTTTACCATTCAGAAAATTTTACTACAAATGTGATTTGCATGGTTTGTGCTCTCTAGACTTTTGGTACTATTTCATCTCTTTCTTTCTTCTGTGAATTATTTGATTAGATTTACAGGTGTACAACCTGAACCCCATTCACACCTCATGACCAGCTGTAAAATTCCCCTTCTTCCCCCCCGTTTTCTTTTTCTAAATTCTAACTATTTCTCAAAAGTTTATATTAACATGTTTATATTAACATTCTGATTCATATGCACTGTTATGTGTACTAGCCTAAGACATCAAGTGCTTAAGAAAGTGACTTAAGGTTAGGAGCTTTGTCTATTTTATTCTGCTTTGGAGACCTGCTAGGCAAAAGGCTGCTACCTCACAGTCTTCCCACCTGGATGAGAACACATACCATGATAAGTCTAATGTGAAATACTACAACCTCAGGCCACCAAAGGGGACATATACGTGTATTTAAAAATATTTGCTCTGAAATCCTTGTGTAATATTTTACAATTCTTACTACTTCTACATATTTTACCACAGTACACTGCAGTTACTTACAATCCCTCAGATATATATATATGTATAAAGACACAACAGATGCCACAACCCAAAAGAATAAAGGACATGTTAGAATAAATCTTGTAAATGAAATTTAGCTGCAGTTGATCACTGGTAGAGGACACACCAGCCTCTGCCTCTGTGATTCCCTTCTGCCAGGCTCCAGTGTATTTATTTGTCTTGGGCTGCATGAGCATGTTAATGTAAAGTGAAAGTTGGATCCAGGTTAGTTTAGACTGTTTCTCACCAGCAGTGCACATCCAGTGATCTGCCTCTCTTGAATATTAAATGTAATAAATGTAATATATTAATGCAAGTCATGTTTTAACTCTGTTGACATGGTTAACATGTCCATGTTCTGTACATGCTAGAAGACAAACCATCAGCAAAACAAGCAGTCAACATAAAGGCTAATCTTTCAACAAATCTAAACTTTATGTACAAACCCAAAAAGATCTGTCAGGTTTGGGGACCAATAAATAAATAAATATGGCAAACACCAAAGGCTGCCACTATAGATAACAGGGCTGTTTTTCTACAAGACAGTTAGTTTCTCCTCGCATCTTCTCTTATTTTGTAGGGTTAGCAAAAAGCAATTGCTCTACAGGAATTTGTTTTATGGGAGGTCTATCACCATCTATGTCATATCTGTAGATCAAAGGTTTTCGAGTGAGTGTCTGAAAAGAAGGCTGGGCACTTTTTGATAAGATGTACAACACCAAGATGAGCAGAAAGCTTATGATCATGAACTAGACTCAGTGTCTGAGGTCCTTGAACTATAACCTGAAACACTGAACTCATGTTCATAGTTCAGGGGAGTTCACTTGCTCATAAGCACATCATTATCACCCTCATTAATCCCAGGGCATCTCAGACCTGTCTGTGGCAGCAGATGCTCCAAGAAAGTGTCAAGAAAGTTCTCTGGGCAAATTGCCTGAACGAAAACCACTGCAACCATCTCGTTTGAACCTGAACAACAATCAGAAAATACAGGAATATTTCAGCGTGTTCAAACATGGAATTATTGGGAAAACATAACATTCCTTGAGCCCATGTCATAACACTTGAACACAGAAGAGAATTCATTTGATAACATGTATCATATACATGCTCTGTAGTCAAGAATTAGCCAATGTTAGCACATTTTGAAAGACAACCAACAGCTAATTACATATCATATAACATGAACATAAGATTGCTTGTTTTGAAATATTTTTAATGGAGAACCCCAAAATGTATCTTTTATTCTTCTTTTAAAATGAACATATCATCAAGCACATAAGGTTGTCACTGTCGATACTACTCCTGCACGCTGTGGGACATTAAACCCAGTGGCTTGTTGCCTGTTCCAAGACCTGCTATGGAAACTCATTCTTAGTGTGAAGCCTTGCACCTAACCATGTGCTTGTCCTGTCACCATTCTCACTTTGCTTTGAATTTCTTGTTTGCTAATTATGGTTTTCTTGTTCCTGTATTTTTGTTATTTGCATTATCTTTAGCAGTGCCAGTGTTTATGGATTTAGTAATTAGCATAGGCTTGGTTTTATGCTTTCTTAGTTATTATTAGTTCTAGTTAAGCTTTTGCAGTTTGTGTTTGTTAACCTAGCTTTTCTTTTTGTTAGTCTTGTGTGGTTTCTGTTTGTCTCTCGGTTAATTAATTCTCCTGCTATAGAGTTCATAACATTACCTCAAAGCCATCAGCTAAGGGTCCCTTCTTGCAAGCAATATCAATAGACAGCTGTCTACAATGCGCCTTTCTGCTGTTAGTATTTAGTGGTTTGTCCTGTTTGTTTTCTGTTGGGTTAGGGTTAGGGCTGTGTCTCAAGAGTCCTCACTGTCTGCTCATGGAAACAGCTTCATTTTTTTCTTTTTGCTTTTTATCACAAAACAAAATACTGATGCAACTCATTCAGGGATCTCAGAATCAGATGTGTCAGATTGAGCACAGCATGCTGCTGCGTGTAAACAAAATAAATAAATGCATTAGAGAAACTAGACTGTGACAAGTGCTCAAAACAGGGATACAGGACATGAAGGAAAACAGTTAAACTCCATGTCCTGCTGGGTGGCAGATTATCACTCATAAACAAAGAAGAATGAGGAAGAAAGATACTAGTAAAGGTAAATACCATGGCAACTTGAATCAACAGCCATGCAATGCCTCCTCCTACCACAACACCTCCTACAGGCATTTGCTGGTTTGCAATCAATGACAGAGGTCAGCACATTTTCCTATTGGACATTCAATTCTGCCTATTTTTCAGTACAGGAAAGGATTCATAATGTGATCCTTCACCCAAAAATGCCTCAAAATCACACAATTCAGTAACTATACTCTAGGTTTGTAATTACTGCTTTGTAATGTGGTAGCTTTACTTTGGTAACAATCACATTGTTAAAATGTTAAAATACTATTGTTAAAGTACTATTCTTAAAGCACTCTTATTATTGCTATTACTAGTATTATTGCCATACTATTCAGTTAAAAAACTATAGTGGGGGTGTTGGTGGGGGTAGGTTATAGTAGGGGTGGGTAATAGTGGGGGTGGGTTATAGTGGGGGTGGGTTGACACTTACATTGATGACCTCTGATCTCAAATCCTGTTGAACATACATTACATGAGCCTTAGATGGTGAGAAATCACCTAATTCATGAACATTATTATTATTATTATTATTATTATTATTATTATTAACAACACTTAACAAACATGTTAGGCCACAAGACATAATGAAGAACAGTTTGTTGTTTTGGCAGCAGGAGCCCCTGGTCCTTCAGCTCCCAGTGATCATGCCTCAGTGCTGCTCACCATGCTGCTTGGCAAGGCAAGGCACGTTTATTTATATAGAGCACCTTTCATACACAATGGCAATTCAAAATGCTCTACATATTAATAAATATAAGAAATTTATTGCAACCTGAGCTCTATCACCTCGGGAAGGTCTTTGACAAGAAATAACAATAAAAACATTTTAGAGTTAATTAGAAAACATTTTAGAAAAAAAAAAGATTAAGAGAAATTTAAATAAGAATGAAGTTAAATATAACGAATTCAGAATAAAATAAAATAAAACAAATAATGAATATAAACACTCTCAATCAAAGGCACATGAAAAGAGAAATGTTTTTAATCACCATTTAAAGTATCTACATTTGGGGCAATTGTAAGGTCTTCTGGCAGTTTATACCAGTTATATGCAGCAAAACAGCAACATGCTACCATGATTAGTTTGTGCTCTGGACTCGACTTGCTTGCCTGAGTCCAAGGATCTAAGAGATGGTTTATATTCTTTAACTGGACTTCCTAAAAATACCATTAAACAGCTACAGCTCATTCAGAATGCTGCTAAACTATTAACCAGGACTAAGAGTACCCAAATCTTTATACTGTCTCCTCTTGTTGCTAGTTTATAAATCACGGAATATGTTCAGCCCAGAATATATCTCAGATATGTTTAACACTAGACCATTATAATAGTCCACACTACTGGAAATAAAAGCATAGATTAGCATCTTTAAAACGTGCTGAGACACCAGACCCTTAATTCTGGCCATATTTTTGCAGATAATCAAAACTGTTTTGGTGATGGCTTTGATATATGAGGTATTCACTAATGTGAATTCTGTTTATTGATTATAAACTAAATGATCTTATTTTTTCTCTTAATTTAACTGATGGAAATTTTGGTTCATCCAATTATTTATGAAATCCACCCAGTGACAGTGATTCTACTGGCCTGCAATCATCCGGCGATAGGGCCAGATATATTTGTCATCTGCATAACTATGATAATACATGTTGTTCTGGAAAATTTTCCCAACGGCAGCATATAGAGACTGAGCAGGAGAGGTCCAAGAATGGATCTCTGGGAAATTCTACATGTCTCAGCCATTCATGATCCATGAATGTCATTGAACACTTTTATGAGAGCCGTTTCCGTGGTGATATCAAAAGCCTGACTGAAATTTGTCAGAATAACCATTGGTGTTAAGAAAGCTTCTGAGTGTATTGGAAACATTTTTCTCAACTATCTGAGCTATAAATGGCAGATTTGAGATGCATCTGTAGTAGTTTATAAACATCCAGAGTTCTCTTTTTCAAAAGTGGCGTAATAACAGCTATAGTGACTTTGGAAGTAATAGCAGCTATCTTTAGTGACTTTGGGCTATGGCATAATGTGTATATATTTCTCTTTAGCTATTGAATAATTGAATCAATTATAAAAGCATTTACAGAGCCAAGCCTAGACCTTGTTGTTATTCTGTTATTAGTTACACGTATGCAGTGCTTTTCTCAGTACCTCTGGGGTACTGCATCAGGCAAAGGAACAGAAGGAAGGATAAACAATCAGGACAATTTATACATCAGGACAATTTATAGTGTCACCAACTGACTTTGTTCTTCATGTGTTTTGCACTTGGAACCTGACTCTGGAAGAACCCCTCACAGG
Source organism: Tenebrosternarchus preto (assembly GCA_025802075.1). Taxonomy (NCBI): domain Eukaryota; kingdom Metazoa; phylum Chordata; class Actinopteri; order Gymnotiformes; family Apteronotidae; genus Tenebrosternarchus; species Tenebrosternarchus preto. The sequence goes on from JAOYMR010000024.1 coordinate 7,195,495, forward strand.
CACAAAGAGGGCATGGAAACTCCTACCATATAGGCATGGACAGAACATGGAAACACACATCACACGCTACCTGTTATTCCCTATAGTTGAACATTTAAGGTGTGCAAGCTGTGTCTTTGAATGTTTAAGACATTGGACATGGCTCAACATAGCTGGATTTAAATACATTCTTTCAAAGTAAATTAGTGACTATTGGAATGTAGCCAGCTTTTGTCATCTTCAGTGCTGAAGAACCAGCTGTAGTCATCATGATGAAGAATATTGTTTTGCAAAGGTGCTCTATTCTAACCCTCTGAAGCATTTGTTCAGCAATAAAAGCCTGAACATCTCTGATAAAGATGTTAGTACACAAGAGAGTGCAGCAGACGCATGTCTTACCTTTTTAAATTAAGAGAAACAGAGTCGAGGCTGTATAAGCATTACACTTGCTTAATTTCAGTGGGACATAGTCTTTCTTTAGACATCCTAAACTTTATTTTACAATGCAAACCTTTTATTCCATGTTCAGCAAAAACAGATTTATAAAGTAATAAAAACATCTGAAGAGTCATAAAAAACAACATCCTGTTCCCCAGCAGCTGTACAGATTTAATTTCTCAGAAATAGTCTGTTAAAATTATATATATTTATATCTCAGACAAGCTATACAGAGATTTTACTCCTTTTAGTGCAGAAAGGAAAATATTCTTATTAAAATAAGAATCCAGGGTTAAATAAGTTTAAATTAGAGTGCTGAAGTACAAGACATGTTTTCACCACACAAAGATAAAATAATATCGCATTTAGAGTTCACAGGTGCGGGCTTCATACTGTGCCCGAACCATGTAAGAAATTGTTTTTTGTTTGTTTGTTTGTTTGTTTGAGCATGGATTGTCAGGTTACCTGCAGACATAGTTTTAGTTACAAGAAGGATGAACAGAAAATAGAAGCCAGTTCATGTTCCAATGTAACATCAGACACAGCAGCTCGTCCTTTTCTTTCTTCTTGTGAATAAACATTTTCCCCTTTACCCTACAACATGACACTTAGTGCTCATCTTATTTAACAGTTTTGTGACTACAGTATTACCATGTTTATTGCTACAGCTTTGCATCATTTAAAAATTGTTACAAAAGCATAACGCTACACCTAGTTATTGGCTGCACCTTTGGATGCTAAGTTAGGGTAAATATCTGGTTGGTCTACATTTTGACAAATGACAAAGACAGCCAGGACTAAACTAAAGTGTAACACTTTCTTGATGATGGTATCCCAGGAAAACTAAGATCTAAGTATTAAAAAATGTATTGTATTACCTCCATTTGAAGGGTATACTCTTGCTGGTACCACTTGATTTATATGAGCAACACAAACTTCTTTCCCCTTTCTGTCCTCAGTTGTACTTTATTACTTATTTTATGGCATACGCTCCTGTTCTCTACCACCACACCAATGTCCTGGCACCAGATCCGTTTAAAGATGACTCAGAATATTGTCAGCATGTTAGCTTAAAATGTATTCGTAATCATTTAACGAGAGCATGTTTTCTCTAACACAGCCTACAATTTATAACACCCTACACAAACATTTTTTAAAAACTTGAAGGTTTCTTATCCACCGAGTTGAGGAACCAGTCAGTGAAGTGTTGCAGCTGGGCAGCAGCGGTCTGGCTCTCAGCATGCAGCCGCAGGTTGTCCTGCCTCAAATACTGCACCTGCTGCTGCAGCAGGGCTTTGTCCTCTTGCTCCTGCACAGACAAAAATCTCAAAATATATTCTCCCAAAACTCAGTGTTATTACCTTTAACTCTGTTATGCTGACATTATGCCAATAATTTATGACTCAGAATGAAATCCACAGAATGGAACTATATTTTCTTTCAGCACATTCTATGCAAACACAGGGTGCAGTCTGCTTCAGGCATCTTCTTGACCTAAGTATAATTGCTAAAAAAAAAAAAAGTCTTCTCAAAGCAGGACAGACACTCTTTTTTAGAATCGTGAGAGACTTTTACCTTCTTCAGGTCATGCTGTAGCTGTTTGAGAATGAGCTCAAGCTGATTCACTTTGCCAGTGAGGAGAGCCGGTGAGGCATTTCTATAGAGACACAACGAGAGATCACTACCCTACAGTGCCGCCCCTCCCTGCACTACACATGAAGAGATCAGTGCTTGAGGGAGACATGTGCGAGCAGCCCTCGACCAAGCTGGTCTTACCCTTCCTGGTGGGCTGGATCATCTTCTGTGGTTTTGTTGAGGACATGTACAATGTGCTCCTCTTCATTCAGAGAGCACAATGACACCACACTCTGGTCTGAAATGTTAAAAAGAAGAAATCAAAGGCCTTGTGCAATGTATTGTATAAAAACATCCTTTACTGTGTCAGAAACAGTGCTGAAAGTTAGTGTGTAAAGTATAGCCACCTACACGATTCTTCTTTAGACCTAAGCTGACTGGCCTCTTTTTCTAATACCTTGCATGCACGTGCTGTAATGCAGGAATAATAGAGCAGAGCTGCAGACAGCAGATGAATATTAGGAAATTACTCTCAGCTTGTACTGCATGGAAACATGGCAGAATATTATCAGTATACATTTTACAGGTGCTCCATATATAAATTTAGAGCATCTGAAGAGAAGCATATTAAACATGATCTTTGCATTTGACTCAGGCCGAGGTGTTAAATCTGAAGCTCCAGCAGATGAAGCTGTTAATTGGGTGGGGAGCAGCTAACACAAGTTAATAAGAGTGAGAACTTTCACACGCTTTCAGGTGTTCAGAGCAGCACACAATTAGTCTCACATTGAGAGCGCATTTTTATGCGCTGAAGAAATTATAGAATAAAAATTATATATAATACAGAAAAGAGAAAAGAAAGAGTGCACAGTATTTCTGCAATCTTTGAATAACAATCAGCTGCATATATATATTATATTTTATATATATTTTAAGAGCAAGGTGTCAGCCCTTACACCACACCCCCTCCTTTTCCTTTCATTAACAAGGTCTCACAGTAAGGTGTGTAAAATTTAATTGTAGGATTAATTATCAGTTCTCTGAATAAAGCAAATGTGAAAATCGTACTGAAAGTCATTTCACCAGATCTTTTTAGGTGTTCCATCCTCAGGTTAGCCTAGCTCTGGATTTTCCATCATATGAAATTCAAATTTACCAGTTATTAGTATGGAAAAATGCAGGTCAATCAGTATATCTGTTCTGAGCTTGTAAGGACATCTGCAAGCCTTTAAAATGCACCATTACACCCAGGGATTAAACTGGGCTGGAAGTAGTATTTACATTCTTGCACTAAATAGGTTATATTTATACTGTGAATCCTCATTTCTGTTCCTGTTTAGATCACTAATTTCATTACACGGGAATTACAGTTACTATCTTTTTTCTCTTTTAAATTAAAAGAAAAATGTTCCTTGTGTTATTTTATGTTTAAAATAATGATTCAGACTGGCACAGTAAGGTATTCTGGATCTAAACTTGAAAAAATGTTATATGAGGTGTCGCTTACCAACTCCCTTATTGTCAAAGCTTTGCTTTTTTACTTTTTACACATGTACTTCAGAAATAAATGACTGATCTAACAAACCTTGTTTTGATTCTACCGTGCACTGCTACTGTCTTCACTGCATGGAGATAATTACAGATAACACAGCACCTAAAGAAAAGCCCCCAAAACAAACGTTATAGCGAGCAGGTTCATCTCCCTAAGAGCTGTCTTGCTGGGTGTTGTGATAATGGATTTATTTCTCTATGCTCTCCTCTACTAATTAGCACCTCAAAGAACAAGGAGAGGAAATGAACAGGAAGAGATGGAAAACTAGCTACATGCATATGATGGAGTGCTAAAGAGAAAACATACTGCAAATATAACTACAAATACCATATTTATGATGAATCTGGATTTTGAGTAAATTAGCCTTAGCGAATGTAGTAAATAATATTTAACTGCAACATCTGATAGAAGTAATCATAGTTTGCTGCTTTGATGACTTGAAAGTGTAGCTGGTTTTTCATGTTAGGCTGGTTTTTGACTTCTACATCTTGAAGGAAGTATTTTGTCAATATAGGTGAACATGTTTCAGAAGAGAAAGATATTTTATATGATATACCACAAGGTTCTTTATTTGATCTACTTTTATTCTTATATATGTTACCACTGAGTCAAATTATTAAACAACATGGAGCTCTTTTTTATAGTTATGCTGATATGCAGCTTTATACGTTGCATCAAACGCTGTCACTGTTATTGATAAACATAATGCGTATCTACATTGCATTGTCAAATGGATGAACACTAACTTCCTAAAACTAAACAGATAGATAACATACAAGTGCTTATAATTGCAATGAAGCAAAGGGAAAACAGCATAGTTGGAAATTTAGCCTCACAAACAAAAAACAAAAATCAAGAACATTGATGTGACTTTCAACATTCAAACCCCATATTAAAAAGATTTCTAAACCTGCCTTTTATCATCTGCAAAATATATCACTAATAAGACCATGTCGTCATATACAAGACAAGAAACTCATGCATTTGGCTTTTCTCTCCTACATTACTGCAATGCGTTATTTCTGGGACTCCTTACAACTACAATAAACAAACTACAACTGGTACAATATGCAGTATCAAGAATGCTAACATAACAGAAAATATAACCATATTAGACCAATTTGAGCTTTACTACACTGGCTGCCTGTTTCTTTTAGAACTGATTACAAAAATTTAATACTAGCTTTTAAATGTTTTAATGGATTAGCACCTTCATATATTTCTGAATGTGTGTTCAGAATCGTGACTCAAGAGCATCTACTGGCAGCTTCCTACAGGTCCCACAGATTAAAGTGAGTGGAGCCTAACCCTAACATTAACCTTAACCCTAACCTTAACCTAACCCTAACCTACCTTAAAACCTAACCCTAACCTTAACCCAAACTAACCCTAACACACCCAACATTTAGTTTTTATATCCCAAAGATTTGAAACATTACCAGTAAGCATTCTTCTGTCACTGTGTTTAATTTTAGCATTTAATTAGTTTCACTAGTATATGTTACTGCTGGGTTTTATTCAGTGTTTAATTTGGTGTAGATTTAAGGAGCCATCAGTGACAGTAGCCTCCTCCACTGGCACTTTCATGGTCTCTAGAAGTCAGTAACAAGCAGATTAGATGAGAGGGTTCCCATCTATTGTCAGCAGAGAGCATATTTTCTTCTTTCATTACAAACAGTTTATTCATGTTCGTTAGACTAGAAGACATTTTACTCTCAGACAGCTGTCTACTAACAATCAAATTTACACTAACTCATAAACGTCTGCTGGTTAAAAAATCCAATTACTTCTATAGTAGAATGATCAAAACAATGCTAAATATGTCTCATCAAAGGCCAGCTGTTTTGTCATTATAACTTACATGTCACATGAATATAAACCATGGTTAAATACATATCTAAATATAAACCATGGTTAAATACTTATCTAAATAATTAATTTATTATTTCTTGACTATCTAGTGCCATGCCATGCCTGTCAGGGGTTGCTAGGCAGCATCATGTGTTGCTAGGCAGCTTCATTTAGCTACTAATCTATGGTGTTATTCTCAAATCTGTTCTCGATCTGAACATCTGCCTTTCAAGGATTCAAAATATCTGACATGAATTTGCTTGCAAATGAGTTTTTGCACATTTGATTTCACCTGAGATGCCATCACCATGAGATACCATCACCATGCTTGGCCATACTGGCCACACTTTTGTATATGTGTGAGATTACTAGAATGTAGTTGCAAAAACGCATTGTTGCAGGGTTATGTTTAGGTGGGGTTAGGGTTAGGGGTGGGGTTAGGTTAAGGTAAGACAGGGTTAGGTTAAATTGTGGCAGGATTAGGGTTGTGGTTTATAGGTGGCATATGGGCACACTAGTTTAATGAGAGGTGGTTCCAAAAAGTCTCACCCCCCTTCCTCATCCCCCTGATAAGATCATTTGTAGATATAACCAGTGTATAATGTCATTTGTAGATATAACCAAGATCATATATAAGATCATTTTGTAGCTCTAGCCAGTGGATACGAGCATTGGCAGATCTCCACAGAATATACAGCCATTATGAACACACCCAGCAGCTAAGCAATGCCTTTAGTCCTAAGAAAAATTTTATTATAAGCAAAATCTTTGATGTATTTACTTTTTAGGGTTCACACACGTAGTGTGGGAAACCTATTGTAATCGCTCGAGTTTTTCTTCTTTTTTTTTTTCTTATTATTATTATTTTTCAGGTCATAAAACGCATACTGCAGCCTAGACCATAAGGCCTAGAAACA
>JAOYMR010000024.1:7201906-7212324 GCA_025802075.1 Tenebrosternarchus preto
ACACACACACACACACACACACACACACACACAGGGTGTGATTGACATGAGTCAATTGACAGTGAAGAGCTCAAACGAAAAAAAGTGCTGGGGAGAATAGTTCTGACATGGGGAGTACAGTCAGAGGTAGGAATGCCCATGCTACCTAGAGCCGTCCTGGAACGTCTTATCAAAAGAGGTGCTGCGACAGACGGTTGACTGGGCACAGTGCAGCAGCTGCTGGGCAGTGCAGGGCCCGCCAGGTCCCGGAGCAGGTGGTGTGCAGGAGAGGCCGACGCTCGCAGGCACATGTATCATACGCTGGCCACCAGCTCCAAACGTCTTGTACTCCAGCAGGGGGAAGCGGCACAACTCTGATGACGACCTTGTAGACAAGGGGAACCAGCACAGCTCAGGGTTAAAGCTCAGCTTAGGGTTAAAGCCTAACCCTAACCCTAACGCCTACCCCTACCCTAACCCCTACCCTAACACTAACCCTAGCTGCAAACCCTAGACTTCTCAACGTCACTTCAGATGCTCCCTTGAATAACGAGACGTGGATGGGCTAACAGATGTGGGGTAGGTTATGACACTAGAATATTGAAAAAAAATTAATAAAGCAAGTTCAATAAATAAGGTGCAATACTTAAACATGGTTGACAATGTACTTCTGAGTTGTTTTTCCCATGGAACAGCTGCCAAATGCACTACTGTTACACTGAATATAATGGTTTAGGAGTAATATACTCCTTAAAGCACCTCTCAGCAGAGCAGATAGGACCATGAGACCAACTAACAGTAATGAATTTTCAGAGAATTTTCAGCCTGTGTAACACTACTTTAGAAAGTGAAAATAGTAGAAGAATAGAAGAACTTAGAAAAATTTGTTTATTTAATTTCATTTTAGTCTGTTGTCTACTATTAACACTGAGCACAGAGTGCCCTGAGGAAACAACACTGAAAGGACATTTCAATATTTCAAACTATTTGAATTTTATAAGCAACCAAATTCTTCTAGCAGTTACTTGGAATGTGTGTTTGTCTTTTACAGCAATGCAGCCTATCAACATGTTTCAGTCTGACAGGACTCTGAGGTCCAGTTCTTAGACTGTCTCAGTGGAGTCGAGATGCTCGGGATGTTCTGCAGACAGAGTGGCCTCAATTCCAGTCCTACCTGCTCAGGTTTTAAAGCCTGTGGAACACCCATATAGACTTTTATGACATCATTCTCAGATCTGGGATAAGAGAGTCCCTATTAAATTCTGGCCATCAAAACCTTTGACCATGTAAAATTTTATTTTTATTCACAAGCAAACGTGTTCATATGAATTAGGAGTTTTAGAGCAATGTATGACAACCAGAGATGAACACACAACCCTGAGAATCTAAAACTGTATAATACATATATTACTATACACATAATATGCATGTGTAGTTACATTTGCTTCTGCTGTAAACATTTGAAGCATTAACTGAAACTAAAATTGCTAAAACTACACATATTACCTTCTGGGTGTTCCATCCTCATGTGGTGGAATAACCACCACAGAAACGGTGCTGGAAGTCCGCAGCAGGTCAATCATTTGCTCGTGAGACAGCGTCACCACAGCAACTTTGCAGATCTCCAGCAGTCGGCTGCAGGGACGAAGCCCCGCCTGCCAAGCGAATCCAAAAGGCTCGACATCGGCCACCACACCCTCAAAATTCACATGAAAGCCCAGCTGACCAAGGGCGTTCCTGCGAAGAACCATCTCTAGTGTCGCACAGCCTCTGGTGACCATCTGAAGAGAGAAGAAGCAAACACCAGTACTACAACAGAATATAAGGTTAAACAATCAGGCTCTAGCTATTTTTACTTTCCCCCCAAATTCTCTGTTTCTTATTGCGTGCTGATTTGCATCAAGCCAATGAACTTGGCTTTGCTAGCACCTTGTATCTGCTCTACTGGGTGAGCTGCATTAAGTATGTGTGTACGAGTACAAATGAGAATTTTATTTATATAGCACATTTAAACTTGGTGCTTTTACATAATAATACACAAGACACAAACATCTAAACCATACAGAGAGATTAGAAAAAACAATCATACAAACCATGACATACGTGTCAACAATACAAAAACATTAAATCAGTGCAGAAAACCATCACACTCAATTTGAGGAATCAAAAGCTAGCCATTTTTATCTTGATTTGAAAGCAGGAATGAAAGGAGCAGACTAAATGTGAAGGTCCACAGGCTCAGTGACGCAGCACAGGCTCGGTGTACGTCCAAATAAAGACAAAAATAAGCAAAAGCACTAACATGGAACCTGCATCTTACAGGAAGCCACTGAAGAGCTGCCAGGAACAAAGCTGATGTGCTGTGTTTTTTGTGCCTGTGAGCATCGGACTACCTGTAGCTGAGCTGCAGCTTATACACCTGTTGGATGAGCTACACCTGTTCTCTTCACATGAGAAGTTACCTTCTGCTACAAAGTTGTAGTATCTAGATCCAGCATGCATAGCACACCTTCATACAGCACGTATACCACACTATGATTTAACTCTCAGTTAAAAAGACGTCTGTTCTGCAGCCAGTGAGTGAAGCCCAGCTAGCAAGGGGTTCTCTCACTGCACATTTCTCCTAGTGGAATTAAGTGACACATTGGAGTATATAGATGACTGAATGTATCCACTCACATTAAGTCGCTGTGTGATTTCACGGATCTCCTCAGCACAGCAGTCTTGGACAGAGAATGTGACACAGTCCCCACGATCATAGAACAGCTTCATTCTGCCTACTGCTGTGGATGTGCTCCAGCCAATAACATCCCTACACAAGCAACTGAGCACCACCTCCTTGGATGACTCTTCAATCAGCACCACAAACTCATTGGAGATGGCAAAGATACAGCCGACGTTCGTGGACAGGCTGCAGTCTGTGGCCATCACCGCCCAGGTGAGGGCGCCGGTGCTGTGGAGGTGAGCGTTGATCCGTGGCCGGACACGCTCCTTCCTCTTCCCGCTCAATGTAATGAAGCTGAACTTTGTTCCTGATGGGTCCACTGTAGCAGCACTTGTGAAGTTCTCTACCAGGTCCTGTAGGTACTCCTGACGGGTGCGTGTGGCCATGGCACGGAATTTCTCGGACTTTTGCGCAGCATTCTCACCGTTGATCATCTTGGCTAGCAGGAAGTCCCGGAAGACTGCTGATTTGGGAAACCTCATCTCTTTTGGGATGGGAGGGCCAAACGCTGGGACATCCTTTGATCTGGCAACTGCAACACTGGTGAATGAAGCATTGAACTGCAAGATTAATTTACTTTCATATTTTCAATAATGTAATACATTTAACAGTATTTTCCTTCGGAAATACATGTGAATCTCTTAGAAAATCCCTTTTAGAAAGTAGACCCATACTTTACAAGTAAACCTTTAACATATTTAGAAACCCTGCAGGACACCAGCAACATAGTACAACATAGTATAATGCTAAGGGCAGTTTGGTCTTCAGCTGTGCTCAGCTCAAGGTCATATTTAACTGCACAAGTTCAAGAGGTGCTGAGTAAAATATAACTGAGTAAATAGGACCTGGGTTTTACTAAGTTACTAAGATGCACCTACTAAGTTACTAAGATGCACCAATCTATTTTCCTTTCAAAATGAAAAATCATTCATAAAATTAGATCAGTTATGGATATGCTTAGGCTGTAATCTGGAGAGACAATATATTATTATGACAACAAGTGGAGAAATGTACATGTATGTGTATGTGTGTGTGCGCATGTGTGTGTACACGTGAGGTACCTCCACTCTTCATCTGTACTTACCTGTAACAGACATGTTCTGTGTGTGTGTGTGTGCGCGTGTACACGTGTGGTACCTCCATACTTCATCTACACTTACCTGCAAGACATGTTCTGTGTGTGTGTGTGTGTGTGTGTGTGTGTGTACACGTGTGGTACCTCCACTCTGCATCTGCACTTACCTGTAACAGACATGTTCTGTGTGTGTGTGTGTACACGTGTGGTACCTCCACTCTTCATCTACACTTACCTGTAACAGACATGTTCTGTGCAGGGACTGTGTACTTTAATGATGATGAAGACGTGTTGGAAGTGGGAGCGGATGTTTTTGGGGGTAAAAGGTAGTGCTCCTGGCTCCTGGAAAATGATGGTGACAATGTCGTTTCCAATGTGCCTCTTCCGCAACAGCTGGAGGTTTGAGATAGACAGTGTCTGGTGAGATATGTGCATACTAACCACCATAGTCCAGACAATACAGCAGAAAAACTGCTGAAACTGAAGTCACTTTAATACCATCATCTAACAGAAATGCCACTATGTTGTGTGTGTTATGTAACCTTTTTTCTTAACATTTCATTAGGATTTATTTAAAAACATCATACATTGCTCTACACTGTAGTGAACATAGAGTACACTTTACTGTAATGATCTACTGTAATGTATTGTAACGTTTACATGCTTATAAAATGTTATATAGTGTAACAAAGTGTATTTCTCTGGTTAGCTTTATTTAAATCCCCAGACTAGTACAGCATGAACCCACAGGGGCCCAGGTTCTCTTCAGAGCAACAACCAATAGATTTAACCCCAACAGGTCCTTTACTTTTGGGTTCATACCTTAAATTACATTTGTGGCATTTAACTGATGCTTGTGTCTAAAGTCTGCCAGTTATGACTGAACACATCTTGGGCAATTGAGGGTTAATGGCCTCAGGGGTCCAGTGTGTGCTCTAATGCTTAGAAGTCCAACACAATTAATGAATTCCTTAAGGTTAATACAGAAATATCCACTACATTATATACAGTGAACTGAAACAATATCAAAGCTTTAATGTTTGTGTTTAATATGTGTGTGCAGGAGTGAAGAAAGACTCCGCCTCTAATGCTCTTCGTCACATCCATCACTACAGCATTTAAAACTGTCCCAAGTGTTGCCACGACAACACAGTCTGCTCAAGTACTTGCAAATTAACAAGACTCTTGGCATAATTTCATTCTATTACACCTTCTCATAAATAGTATAAATAGTACAAAACAGCAGTATATTACAGAGGGTGATCATTGAGGCACTGAAGCCATCCTCTTTCAGATGCAGCTACAGTTCAGTGTGTACATCTCACAGCAAACTGCATGACATCATCCTGAAATGCACTGTAGTGTCAGACTCACCTGCTGCCTGTTGTGAGGTGTGTGGGGCAGCATTGTAGAGACATGAAACATGATTTCATAGCCTTTATAGGTAGTGTAGACAGAATGTGTGCCTGTGGAGTCCACTGCATCAGCAAAGAAATGTACAAACAAGACAGGAAGAAAACATATATTAGTACAGGCAAACCATCTCCCTGGACTGTGCTTATGTGTTTGAGGGGTTCAACCAGCCTAAGAGGTGTGTGGGGTGCAACTAAAAAAAGAACCCAAATTAAACCTAACAAAACAACAGTTTACCTTGTTACCTTATTGTATTATGATTATGATGATGATTATTATTATTATTACTCTAACCCCTTCTCCTAACAAAACCTATTACATTTTGGCTTGTTACTTAATTTGCTACATTTAATGCGTCCTAAATATCCATTCGCATATGATCACAAACGAGAAGTGCAGCTACCAAACGTTAGTCATCTACCTTCCCACTCAGCCAACCAACACAAGTGGATAATTTGCAGTAACTGGGAATTAACATAACTAGGGTTAGAGTAACCCTAATCCTAGACAACTTGTTTGTTGTCATTTATATGATAGAAGTGCAAGAAACTGCATCCACCTCTAAGTAGGGGATCAAATGGCGCAGAACTACCGTGTGCTGTATCTGTACCTGCTGTACCAGCTTGTAACTGTAGCTCTGGAAAAATGAAACTGCCTCCACTTTAGCCTTTGTGCAGACCTCACTACTGCCTGCCAGAACCCTGCCATCGGCACACAAACTGCACCCAGTGCTTCCTCACTGTGGGCTAACCCTAACCATAACCCTAACCTGTTTGGGGTGTGTGTGTGTGCGTGTGGGAGGAGGGGGGGGTGCTCTAACCTGCTCAGTGTGTAACATTCTCTGTGTGTTTGTGGGGGGGGGGTGCTCTAACCTGTTCAGTGTGTAACGTTTTCAGTGTGTAACGTGCGCAGTGTGTGCTGTAACTGAAAAGGTTTTAGGAAGCATTTTGGAATGACCCACCTGATCCAGTTAAAGCCCTTTACCTACACTTACATTAAATCTTATAGTTGCCATCTTAAAGCAAGAAAATGTAGTATAGTCTTTAACATACTGACTATATTATATTAATATTAATGGGATATGTATTGTAGTGTGATACAGCTTTTGTTTATCCACTTGTTCTGTGATATATATATACACCCACTTTTATTATCTAGCTCTGCTCTGTACTTGGTGAAGCCCTTAAGACGAACTCTTTGGCCAAGCAGATCCAGAAACTCCTCAAAAGCTGGACTGCCACCTTCGTTATTGTACATCTGCTCCTCGGTGCTCTGACCTGCCTGGCAGAGCAGGACTCCCACCTTGTGCTGGTAATTCAGCTGCAAAGACAAGACAGTGTGGGGAAAAACCCTTTATTATTTAGGGCAAGGGTTCAAATATACTCAAACACACCAGATTCAACACATCAGTTCATTTGCAGGTTGAAGAGGGGGGTTAGAGCAGGGAATCCACCACACTCTGAACTGCAGCAATCTAGTACCAGAGTTTTGCACACATGACTTAGGAAAACAGCACTTATTTTTTATATAGCACTTATATGGCAAAAGAACTAAGTCTATATGTCAAACTCCAAGTCTTGTTCTCACCTATCCCTACTGCACATCTGTGGTCTCACTGAGAAAATGTACACTTTGGCAACACTAATATCCTGAACTGTAAATCAGTAGTGGGTGAGTTCCTGTAGCAGTTGTCCTATAGCCAGTTGATGCCAGTATGTGGTTACCTATGATTGGTCAATAGTGGCAAAGCTTATTATTGATCAAGATGAGACTGAAGTAAATCTGGGTCTGGAAGGTGGAAGGTTTCTGGAGGAGTGTGCAGAGCTGGAGGAGTTGGGCTGGGAGAAACCTTGAGCTTGTTCTCTCTCTCTCTCTCTCTCTCTCATGTTGATGCTTAAGTACTCACCAAGTACTGAATAGTTATACAGCTACGGTTCCATAGGTCGCTGAAACTAATTCCCTGTAAACTATCCAATCTGCTGCACACATTTACTAGGTTAAACCATAAATTAGCCGACTGATAAATCGGCTAAAGGTGGCAGTTTTAGCACAGACTTTATAAAGTTTGTTATTCATATTCTCATGACTTGTGCTGAGCGATGCAATCAAATTTATGCTTTGGTTTATGCTCAACACATTTGCCAATTATAATTTGGATTCTGATAAATGTATAAAGTTTAAATGCAATAAACCTTAGACTGTAACTATTTCTGTTATTGCTTGTAAGTCGGGTAGGGGTAAGAAAATACAGCAATAAATACAAACCCCCCTCAAAAAAAACAAAATCACATTGATTTACTTGTCATTTTCAAATGGAAAGAATCTTCTTAACAGGATTCTTAAGATTTACCACTTTTATTGCTTTTTAATATTTTTAATTATTCTACCATGTCATTAGTTTTGACAGTGCTATAAGTACTATTTAAAATGTAATCGTGGTAGAATAATACATCGAGTTAATGACACCGATGGGTTAAATCAGAGTATCAGTGATCATAATCATGATGATGTACTGTGGCAGATACAAATACATATAATTAAATAAAGCTGGACTATTAAAATACACCAAATACAAATACACGTGTGCCCTCACAAACGGTGAGTCAGTCATGTTAAGGGCCATCAATCTGCATCAATATTGCCCTTTGATGTGTCAGCCAATCACATGTAGCTTTGTGTCACATGTTAAATGTCACATTCTCTTTGTTTAACCTGAAGCACCAGCACTCAACACGCATAATTTGATGTGTAAACAAATGCCAAAAAAATGTGTTAGACAAGAATAGTTAGCGACTTGAGGCTGAGGTTTTGGGGACGCTTGTTTTTTTAATTTATTTATTATATTTTTCTACTAAGACAAGTTCTTCTAGAAAGTAATAAAAAAGGAAAAAAGAATGGAGAACATTCATGGAGGAGAAACAAAAGTGAAAACAAGTTGAAAGTGGAAAAAAACCCCAGCAGATATAAAGGATGATTCTGTACCAAGTGTTTATGGTCACACATGTCATGGTGATGAAGACTTAGGGCCAGTAGCCTGGACTGAATATAGTAAATCTGAACTAATACCAGCTAGCTGTAAGATTTTGTTAAAAAATCTGACTATGTATAAAGTAATCAACACTAACAACCAAAAGTATTTGTTGGTCATTGGCTTTGGAAAATCCACAAAATCACATTGTGTTTAGTTATTTTCTTTTTATTATGAAGATTAGCTATACTGGTCTTATATTATTAACATTATTACATTATTAATATTGACCATTTATTTATAACATTTATTTATAATACATTTATTTATAACACACTAAGCAAAATACCCGTCATGTTCTTGCTCTTATGTGGTTTTGATAAGGTCGTCCCCTCTTCTCAGATTTGATATTAAGCTCATCCCATCTTCTCAGATTCCTGCAGTCCTAAACAAACATCCTTCTGCCAGCTCCTTGCTCTGAGGCAAACATTGCTGTCGATAAGTAAGTTCTCACAGTATTAACTGATTCACTCACTCAGCTCTTTCATGCCCACTGCAAGCTTTAAACAGAACCGCCTCACTTTTACACAGCGCCTTTCTTTAAATGTAACCACCTCAATGTTACACAGCACTTTTCTTTAAACAGAACCGCCTCCCTGTTGCACAGCACCTTTCTTTAAACGGAACCGCCTCACTGTTACACCGCCTTTCTTTAAATGTAACCGCCTCCCTGATACACAGCACCCTTCTTTAAACGGATTCGGCCCTCACTGTTACACAGCAGCTTTCTTTAAACAGCCTTTTTTAACTGTCTACATCAGTGTCTATTTCATATTCTTTCAGTCATAAAGATGAACATTTCTACCTCTCAGGTCAAAGAAATCAATGGTTATGTTAGCAGGTGCTAAGCCACACCCTTTAAGCCACTCTATTTACAATGAGAAGCTGCTTTTAAGCTCAGTTGCAATCAAATGTTGCGTAATGCCAGAATCAAATGACAAAACAAAAACAGTGACAGGGTAATAGATAAAGTCCAAACTACATGTAAAAATTGCAAGAGAATTTTGTACTAAATACTGCTATGATCCTTTACACAAGAACCAGTGAAATCCTTCTGGCACTGGATGCCCTTTAAGATGTGATTTAATTATTTAATTATCAATGGTGAATGGTATCAATGGTGAATTGATCGTTTTGTTTACAATTTAAAATAAAAACAAACATTATTCTGAATTATCTATGCTTCACAATTTAAAAGAGTCTTTTATTCAAAATTTGATTAAAACATGAGAATAACAAATTGTGAATCCAGTATTATGTATAAATCAAATCATACAATGAGATGTATATTGTTACACCTCACCACTGAGGTCTCCAGTAAGTGTACCACTGTTTTTTTTGCTGACAGTGGTAGTAAGTGTGAAGCTGGAGGAGTGAAACAGAAGTATGAGTCCCATTTTGTTTTCCATAATGCTGTATTCATTACAGTGTCTATTTTTGTTTGAATTGGCATCAGCAACCCTGATGAAGGCCTTCATGCCAAAATGTGTTGGTTTAATATAGTGGATCTGAATTCCCAAGTCATCAAATGTTTCATTTTGATTCAAGAGTACAATAAAGACAAAAAAAGGCCTAGTGACCTGTAGGTACAATAAGTTATTACAGTTTTTGTTTGTTTGGTTTTATCTTTGAATTTGTGCCAGATCACCATTTTCCAAAACGGGGTTCAAATGGCTTTTATGTGCACATTTTAGATTGGCCAAAACATGTGCAACACTCACCCCCTGCTGGTCCAGTCTGAGCAGCTGCTCCGATACTCTGGAAGAGCTGATGGCCAGACGAAGGCACTGGATGTTCAGCTCAGGCACCACGTACTCCAGCACATCCTTCAGAGGCAGGCCACGTGTAGTGCCGTGCTTCGCAGTGGAGGGTACAGCATCCTCCAGAATAGACCCCCGCAAGGTGGTGAGCTGACAAGGTTAGGGTTAGGGATACAAAGAAAGGGTTAGAGATACAGAGATGGGGTTAGGGTTAGGGATAAAGAGAAAGGGTTAGAGATACAGAGATGGGGTTAAGGTTAGGGATAAATAGAAGGGGTTAGGGTTAGAAACACAGAGATGGATTTAGGGAAACAGAGAAGGGGTTAGGGTTAGAAACACAGAGATGGATTTAGGGATACAGAGAAGGGGTTAGGGTTAGAAACACAGAGATGGATTTAGGGATACAGAGAAGGGGTTAGGGTTAGGGTTATCCCAATA
>JAOYMR010000024.1:7215522-7227432 GCA_025802075.1 Tenebrosternarchus preto
AAGTTAAAGCCATGTAGACGTCTTCTGTCACTCTGGGGTGAGAGAGAGTGGGAGGGAGAGAGAAGGAGAGAGAGAGAAGGAGGGAGAGAGAAAGTGCCATTAAAACATTGCCATGGAGAAGAAATAACAGTCTAACCTTGGTTAAATAAATCTTCAACATAAAATGTTCATTCATCAGTTTAATGAAGGGCATTCAGAGGTGTCATCTTCATACTACAAGAATTTAAATGTTTTGTGTACGAGTTAAATAAAGCTATATATGCAGAAGTATCAGTAGCCACTAAATTTTATACATTTTCATTTACACAGAGAAAGAGCAAAAAAGCTTCAACTGAGCTATAAGAAAACTAATCAGAAAATCAAGATTTACACTACCGATCAAAATCTCGAATTCCTCATATCGTTTAAGATAGAACATCATTTTCCTTAACTCATTATGCCTATAAATGTGGATTTTCACCCCACTGATAAATCAGTAATTTGCTGTGTGAATACAATAAATACGGTATATAAATTACCCTAACCCAGGTCCCTAGCATCTTATTATCACTCCATATCTGAAAAGGATTGTCATGGTGGCCGCCCTTGTGTCCTAGGGTTAGGGTTCAGGATAACCCTAATCCTAACCTCAAACCCTAGTCCTAACCCTAAACCCCAACCCTTTCATCATTAGCATCTACAGGCTTCAGTATTACCCTAATCCTAACCTCAAACCCTAGTCCTAACCCTAAACCCCAACCCTTTCATCATTAGAATCTACAGGCTTCAGGATAACCCTAATCCTAACCCCAAACCCTAGTCCTAACCCTAAACCCCAACCCTTTCATCATTAGAATCTACAGGCTTCAGTATTACCCTAATCCTAACCCCAAACCCTAGTCCCAACCCTAAACCCCAACCCTTTCATCATTAGAATCTACAGGCTTCAGGATAACCCTAATCCTAACCCCAAACCCTAGACCTAACCCTAAACCCCAACCCTTTCATCATTAGAATCTACAGGCTTCAGTATTACCCTAATTCTAACCCCAAACCTTTTATCATTAGCATCTATATACATAAGAAATCTTCAATTGATGAGCAAAAATTCTGTAAAACATGTAGTTACATAATCATATACCAGTTAAAGACCTAAAGATTAATGATAAAGATGAACCTAAAGAATCACCGTCTCAAGTGAAGGCTTTGTTTGGGCTAATAATGATGCTCTTATTCTCAACTGGTTTTACCAACTTTTAAAATGCTAATTCAGCACTTATGTTCAGTTTCATCAAACATAACACAAAGGCATAAAACATGATGTAGTTACACCTCAATGAAAGTCGGCTGATGTCTCGATTTTCTAGAATATAATTTCCATATTATCCTTTAGATTACTTTTCTGGCTCAAAATTAATTACAGAACTGACATTAAAGTATTCCACAAAAAAAAAGCTAGTGGTTAGGGTTAGCTTCTCCCAAATGCATTTCAGACCTGCCCACTGTATATAAATCAGAACCTTCAGGTCAACAGAAACTGGTTTTTAAAGCATTAACACAAACAAAATTAAACAAGGTGCTTGTTAGGTTGACACCTGCGGAAAAAAAAAAAATCCTAACAACCTGAGATATGCCAGAGGCAAGACCTTCCTTTTCAACAAGGTCATTGGCTTATCTTTCCATAGTATCTACAGTGATGGACTGGTATCCTGTAGAGGGTCGGTTCCTCCCTTGTGCAGCCAGTACAAGATCTGGCCTCTCATTACCCTGAACTGGAGTAAGTGGTTTAGAAGATGAAACATTTCTTCATTAAATCTGTAGCAGTTTACTCATAATTATTTTTATTTTATTTCCATTTTTGTGGTGGTTAACATTAACATTATATTACCACCAGCATGATCATTAACACAGTAGGCTGACTGAATACCAAGGTTTAGAAACATAAATATGTCCATTATTCATATACAATATGAATACCAACTCCATTAAGTCAACATTTACATACCTTAGCAAGAGTTATCTGCTCTGGAGGAGACAATGCTTCCAAACTCTAAAATCTTACACATCTCAAACAACTGTGAGCAGGGAACTTCCAGGTTATCCAGTGAGAAATGAAGAGTTACGGATGTTGATTAGACAAGTAAATGTGTAACCATACCTATACAATAAGAAACCACAAAATGCAAATATTTACAAAGCTTCGATTAGCACCATGTAGTTTAGCTTGATCAAAATCTGTATCATGTTCATGCGAGTGCAATTATCAGAAATTAGCAAGACCAAATCATTTTAAATCCACCTATGAAGGTGCTTTATACCAAGTAAATTGTGGGCAGAGAATGGGAGTTAAAGGGGATTGATTGGAGCTGACAAGGATTGACAATAGTGGAAACTCAATGTAGTGGAAAGCAGTGTGTGTTAGATAACTGGCACAACCACTGCCAGAGCAAAATGTTATGGGAACGGATTCTTTAATTCTTCTCAAATTTACTTCTGAAGTCTCATTGCATTGGTTATCACTGGTCAAAAAGTTTAAATTGAAAGCTAAAAGGTTACTCATGATGCAGGAACCAGTAGTATTGAAGCTGTGTGAGGGAAATCTGGTGTCTACTCACACACATTACATGGCAGTGCCAGGTACTGCTGAACCTTGACTTCTGCCAAGAAAGTTTCTCTGGAGTGTTTTGCATTTAGTACGTCAGCAATGTTTGGAAGAATATATGCATTCTGTTTTCTCCAGCTACATTATGAAATGTAATTACATAAAAATATCATTTTTTAAACAACCAAAATACATTTAATTGACCAAAGAATTTAAACCGCAAGGCTGATTCAGTCACAGAACTCCAGAGTTCTTATTTCTGTGGTCCATCCAAGACCAGAACAAGAAACTGCACTAACAATAACAGATGTAGCGCTAACTGTGCTAAATCTGCTACTGCTTCTTAACAACTAAGAAAATGCCCTGCTCTGAGTGGGAAATGTCAGGACAGACTAGACTCTTGACTGCCACATACAACCACATACAAAAATGCCACATACAACCTCAGTACAGCAGGGAAACCTGGGGAGCTCAATACATCACTGCATCCTGCCTGTATGAACTGCACATACCTCCCTGCCTTGGCCTAGGCTTGGTCCTGAGTCCTGGACCAGCCGCAACCCCTCATCTTTAGCACTCACAAAGTTTGTGCATGCACATGCACACACGCATGTGTGCGTGTACTTTTTCTGTTCCGTTTTTAGGTGCAGGCTCTTCACAGTCTGTGCATTCCACATCCAGGACAACTATAACAAGAGACAACCGATGTTCAGTCCAGGACAACTATAATAAGAGCCAGCCGATGTTCAGTCCCAATGCCTGTCATGCCAGGGAGGATTTTTGGCCAGATTTACTTCCAGACAGACACATGCAGTAAGACCTACTGCTGTAACATTCCTGCACAGGGTTCAGTACTGCTCCCCAACATCCATTACTGCAAACACGCGCCATATAAACACACTCCCAAAGACCAGCAGACCCTTACTGTGTAAAGCTGAAAGCACATGTTTGTGGGACAGCAGAGTGGGGCAGCAGGGTGGAGCAAAGGGGCAGCGAAGAGGGACAGGGCAGAGGGGCAGGATGGAGCAGAAGGGCTGCGCAGAGGGACAGGGTGGGGCAACAGGAAAAGTGAAGAATGGAACTGACAAACAGGCTTTTTGAGGGAGACAATTAACAAATAAACAACAAATAAACAAAGGAGCTTTACAGATGTCACACATACCAAGGGTGCACACCAACAGCTGGAAGAAAGACTCCCCACCAGGCTCTCCACAGGGTTAGAGCTAAATTGAGATAACAGTAACTGGCCTCTACCATTTGGTTAATCATTCCTGAGTGTTTATTAAACAAAGTATACTGCTAGCAGACCCAGGAAGGAGACAAGTTAATAGGGACAATCTTTCATCTTATTCACACTCCTCCACAAATGTAAAATTAGTGTAATTTCTCCCCTCAGAAGAAAACAATTAGCATTGCACAGCAATAACCCAGTTTGCCTTCTTCCCTTCTAATAACTGCATTTGTGAGTTATTTGCATTGCAAGTGTAAAGTGGCCCAAACCACCAAACCAGCTCTGGGTGGCTCGGGATAAAACAAACGACCAAACCAGCTCTGGCCTCAGCGTGGCTCAGGATAAAACAAACCAGGCAACAACATGCACATGAGCATATAGTCATTGTCTGGTCTGCCAACACGATTGCTGGCCATCAAGCCCCAGGGCAAATAAGAGATTTTTTGGGGGGTTGAGTGTAAAAATGGATTGAACAGAGAGTATGAAGATTACTGCTATCTGATACACAGTGAACACAACAGCTACACCATCCTGACTTGACCCGTTACCAATGTCTCCTTCTTGGGGACATTGTGAGTGAGTTCTCCTCTCACCTGCACACACTCATACATTCCACTCTTACCTGAGTATTCTGGCTACATTAAGGCTAGAAATCACTGCTGACCAGTATGACAAAAAGATAAAACCATTCTACCTCCCTGGTCCTCTCATTCAGTGGAACATTCTACCTCCCTGGTCCTCTCATTCAGTTTCTTTACCCCTGGAGTCAAAGAGAGGGTAGCTGCACTGTGCCCTAAGCTAAATTGATATCTCCTTGCATGGGCCAGTGGTTTCAAAGTGATGTGGACAGCACACAGTACTTTTAATGGAGAAATAAAAGAAATGGCCTAGGTATTTTGAAGAAACTGGACTAGCTTTAGTTTGGCACCTTTTTATTGATTTGGACAAAGCTGGTGGGACTGCCATAATGAAAAACAAAGCACTCTGCTCCATCAAACAAGCACAAACTAAACTATTGACCAATTCCCACACACAGTACCTCCAGCAAGACAGACATAGGCCTATTTCTACACACACACACACACACACACACGCAACATCTAGCAGCTCTCCACCTCTTTTCTCAGTGCTTATTGGTGTCCAGGCGCAGCACACAGATGTAAACAAACCATAACCCTGTAAACACTAAACGAGTGAAGCGCAATTGTCCAGCAACCATTCCAAATATCTGTTCACAGAGGCCAGCCACTACACCCAGGAACAGGGATGGATAAGATGGAGCAGGGATGGATAAGATGGAGCAGGGCAATGTCAGGACCTGATTCTTACATTTGCTTCTGATGCCACTGCTTCTTGGTTGAGGATCTGGTCTGTAATCCTGTTCATCTTCTTGGTTGAAAAGCTGATCTGTAATCTTGTACATCTTGGTTGAGCATCTGGTTTGTAATCCTGTTCATCTTCTTGGTTGAGGAGCTGGTCTGTAATCCTGTACATCTTCTTGGTTGAAGAGCTGGTCTGTAATCCTGTACATCTTCTTGGTTGAAGAGCTGGTCTATAATCCTGTACATCTTCTTGGTTGAAGAGCTGGTCTGTAATCCCGTTCATCTTTTTGGTTGAAAAGATGACCTGTAATCCTCTTCATCTTCTTGGTTGAGGATCTGGTCTGTAATCCTGTTCATCTTCTTGGTTGAGGAGCTGGTTGCTAATCCTGTTCATCTTCCTGGTTGAGGAGCTGGTCGCTAATCCTGTTCATCTAGGCTGTTGGACAAGTAGCTATAAATTTGCTTCAAGTTTCCTTCTGAGACGTTACTGTTCACTACATCTTATCTGAGTGAGTAATGCAAGTAATGCAAGCATTTTATAAAGGAAGAGGGGGAAATGAGACCTTATTTTTCATGCTCCATCTACATTTCCACTCCTCCAGCCGCTCCTAATGAGCCACTCTGATGAGGAATATTAGCATGTGCATAGAGAGAAGGAAAAGAACCACAACACTCTGCTCTTCAGATAAAGTCCCTTTTATTTTCTCCCAGTCAGAGAAACCCTCTAACTGCACACAGCACATCCATACAAAGCCTCTCAGGACAGGGAGCAACAGCAATTGTTGGAAACGTTTTTTGTCTGTCAGAAGGGGTCTTATCTCCAGAAAAGGAAGGAGGTAGCAGGACAGCCCAAAAGAAGAAAAGGGAAAGGTTTTTGAAAAGGGACATACTGGGAGCAGATCTCAGATGTCCTGTGGAGCAGAGGGTGAACGGAGGACAAAGCATAGGGGAGATGCTGAATTAATCACAGCCTCCGTCATGGACTTCCACAGACACATGGACGCACATGTAGGAGTGCGTGCTGACACACACGTACACGCACTGGTGCATCACCCGACTATGAAAATGCTCATTTTAACAATGGGGCACTAATTTAACAGAGTCTATGTGAAAGGGAAGGATGGGTTTAGGCACAGCATTCACACACACTAACAAGTAAGTCTGCCTGAGACAGCAATTGTAAAGGTTGAAATGAAACAGTGTCCAACCACTCAAAAGCTGAGAAACAGCAATAATACTCCTTCACTAATCTTCACTACAATGTAAAGTCAGAGAGTTCTCTCTTCCTCTGCCTGTAGTCAGCTGGAAACAATATTTACCCAGAACCCTGCAGTGCTCCAACGCTCTGAGCACCCTATTCAAAATACAAGGACAGTAGATATAGGTCTAAAAGTTTTCTCTCAATGTTTTGAAGCATTTCTGAAGCACCCTGTGTTCTCTGTGGTCTACAACGTATCAGTGGCTGCAGCTTTCAGCCAAGTGGCTTTGGGCTTCTGACTTTTACTTTTACTTTTCCAACATTCTTCTTTCAGTCATAATGTTCTCACTCTCTCTCTCAACCCTGCCCCTGTCCTGTCAAAATGCGATCACTGCAGTTGTTTTACATGTATGCTTCATTGGATAGCTTCCAGTAGCCTGTTTTCAGAGTAGTTCAGAGGGGATTGGAGTCAGCAGGTGGATAGTGTGGAGGAGTAATGTGCGTTGTGGTTTAGGCACAGACAGCTACTCAAGCCAACTTCAAGCCAAATAAAAACTGCTAGGGTTAGGTTTAGGGTTAATAATAATAATAATTATTATTATTATTTTTATTTATTATTATTATTATTATTATTATTAAGTATGCATGAATCTTAATAAGTGAATTAATTCTTAAATCTCGTTTTCCAAATTTCAAATAAAAAGCAGTAGCCAGAAGATCAAAATACTCGGGGAAAGTTGGGTGTTCGCACAGGATTTTTATCTCATTGTTTTCTATAGAGTGCGAACTGAAAGACTAGATCTGCTAATTAAGGAATATGAGCATAAGATGCGACATGTCAGTGTATGAGACATAGTGGACACACACACACACACACACACACACACACACACACACACGTCACTGTTACAGTAAAAATAAAATAAAAAAGGAAAAAAAATGTTCCACAAACTTCCACTGAAAAACACTCAGGAATCATGCCATTCTGCAAACTAGGCATTTCAAAACTGCCGAGTGTCTTCTCTCAGAGACAGGGGTGGGGGTGTGGCGGGGGTGGATGAGGAAAGAGAACAGCTGCAGCTAAAGTGGAGGTGCTGGACCTTAATGATAGGCTGCCTCTCTGACTGTGTACTGTGGGTCATGCCACCAGATCTGACACGACTGCCATTTGATCTTAAATGGGTGTAACGTTCAGTCCCTCCTTCCCACTACTCCACAGCCTGATTGTTCAGAGTTTCTTCTCACCCAGAGGGTCTAAACATCAGACACCAAAACCCCCCTAATCTATGCTTCATTCTGTTCTCCATTTGGTTCCTACGTAATGGGTAAACACCAGGCAGTTAGTAGCATTTGGTGAGGATGACTTAACAGCTGCTTAGAGCCACAGGTTGTTTTCGACTTCTGAGTGTGAAAGTAACGGGTGCAAAGGAGCAGCTGTTTCTCAGTGGTGAACCAGAGTTTTTACTGCATTTTGAAAGAGTGAAGCAGTTCTGCTAAGAAGAAAGAGGGGTACACTGGTCAAGTTAAAAACAGGATCAAGCATCTTTCTGATTTGTTTACTAAACCTAGATCAAG
This sequence comes from Tenebrosternarchus preto, assembly GCA_025802075.1. Taxonomy (NCBI): domain Eukaryota; kingdom Metazoa; phylum Chordata; class Actinopteri; order Gymnotiformes; family Apteronotidae; genus Tenebrosternarchus; species Tenebrosternarchus preto. Next base: position 7,223,430 of record JAOYMR010000024.1, read on the forward strand.
TCTTGTCTTGGACCAGGAAAGAAGAATACAAGCTTAACCTGAAACAGGAGAGAGGAACTTAAAGAGCTTGTTATGCCCACAGGGTTTAGGTCTAACCCTCTCCTAACCTACTACTGACAGGAACATTAGAAGTCTCTTACTTCATGGTAAAAGCCCACCAGCTCTCAACCAGGAAGTAACATGCTATTCTATTAGCTACTCCAGCTTTTTTATTTGCTTCATCTTCTCTCTCCTTCCTTCCTTCATCCCTCTCTCTCTCCTTCCTTCTCTCTCTGCTGAACTCCCACTCCCATAGCCCCTCCCCCCTAAGTGACCACCGGAATGAATGAGAGAATGAACTCCCTCCTTCCCCTAGTAACGAAACTATCTGCACCTCCTTCCCCTAGTAACAACAGCGTGTGCACTGAGAGGGAAGTCATTTGCGGTTTCCCCCTGACCCTTAAATCTGGTGAGGACAGCTCATGAACCACAAAGCAGATGGAGAAAGAAACAAGAGACAGAACTCAGTTACGTGTTTACAGCTTGCATGTGGATGTAGAAAAACCTGTTAAATGCCTCTAGGTGGAAACATAACAAACAAGATATTACATGTATGTAACTGTGCAGATACTGAGTGCACTTATCTTGCAGTTTGTGTGAGTGTGATGTTAATGTGAGAATGGTGTGTGCGTTGCACTGAGTGTACACAGAATGGAGAACTGCTTAGAGAAGGTGTGTGTATGTTGTGTTATGAGTGTTAATGTAGAGGGATTGTTGTTGGTACATGTGTAGGTGCATGCAGACACTTCATTGAAGAACATTCTGTCTACAGTCACTAGAGGGCATTACACCAGCTTGAACATACCCACCATTTGCTGGCTCCTATATAGACTGCAACCATACAGGGTACGGGATCTAGAGTGCATTTCACTATCACACTTCGGGGAGAACAGACACATTAATTTTGTCTAAACTAGACACAGGACAGTAACTTGCATTACGGGGGAAAGAGGTCAAAAAAAGTTGACATTCTTCTCTAGTCATACCAGCTAATCTGAGAGGGCTTTGCTTCCACACATGAAGTCTGCAACTGAACAAATGATTGAACAAAACCTTTAATGCAGTTTTACCACTCATGGAAAAAATAAAGTGCTTCTATTGGACATTTTACATCAATACGTCATATTTTGTAAAATCTTTTTTTCAGTGTGGAGATCTAATAATCTTGCGCCAATTAGAAAATCCAGGAAGCTTGCGCAAAATCCTGGTGAGGACTTTTACTTTCTGAACCTGGAATGTCCACCTCTGCTGAGATGAGTGCCTTTGGCTAGAGGCCTGTAAGACCGTACAAAATAACAGCAATAGACAAAAAGACACAAACAAAGGCTGCGAAACAAATGATCAACCCTTTACAGTATTATTATTCCAAATAGAAAAAGGAGTAGCAAAATGATGGCATCTTTACATTGTCAGACATGAAAAAAAATATGTTGGTTAATATAAATGCAAACTGGTTTATATAAATATAAACTGGTTTAAACAAAATCAAAAGAGGAGAACTGAAGCTTCTGTAGTGCAAAAAAGCTGAAGCCGTGCATGGGATGAGAAGTAAAGAGTGCTTTTTGCCCCACTTTTCCACTTTCTCCTGTCAACAGTTGCCGACTGTAACTGTTCTGTCTATTATCTTTAGTGTAACGACTGCTTAGCATGTGTTCTTAGCATGTGTTCTGTTGACTGGCATGTCTTATGCCTCTTGTTCTAGCCATCTATGGTTGGGGTTACCATGCATCATGTGTCAGGGACTGGGTTGTGTGTCATTCATTGTTTACATCGATCAGATCAGCCTATCCAAGCCTGCAGCACAACTGATCTTACTGCTTGTACAGGCTTGTTAATATCCATCACTGTTTTACAGGCAATCATTGTTTACAAAGACTCTTCAACGGGGGGGTGTATGGGTGGCTCCTTCTAAAATCTAAGTGTTTCCTCGCCCAGCACCATGTTCCAATTGGCCAGTGAAATGTCCCAACAGCTTCATGTAGAAGTTTCAACCCCCAGTTTCACATGTGAAGGTAAACATCACAGTGACAGACTGGCTTTAGGTACTGCTCTACAAATAAGAGTTTACCTGCCATTATGATTACTACCTAAATATACCTTAACAATGCATTAAGCTTACAGGCCAATATTTACCACTGCTACAATAAATTACCTTTTGCCATAAATTCTACTACAAATGAACTTAAAATTGCAATCCTGACTCAAATCTAGCAATGCCATTTTAACATAATGCTGTGAGTCAGACAAAATAATGGACTGTTCATGTAAAAATAATTTAAGTAAAAAATAAAAATTCTGGGATGTCATGGTATTTATTGGTTTCTGATCAAGTGAAGACTGAGCATTCATACAGTGTGAATATTACTGTGAATATTCAGTAAATATAAATTAGCTTTCAATGATAAATCAGAAAAGAGGGGAAGATAGAAGGAGAGAAGGAGAGAGAGAGACACTGAGCTAGGGTAACTCAAGCTATCTGGAAGTTATTAAGACACATATTACATCCTCACAAAATCTTAACACAAAATCTACTAAAATGAATTGCAGGGAAAACAATAATCAATAACTTTGAATACAATTACTGTCAAAGGAGCTGACTAACATGATTAACCCGCACACCCATTATTACACCCGGTATTAACAACAACGCACACCCGTGTGTACACACCCACAGCTGAGCAAACTTTACATTAGCATTCTAAAACTGATGATGCCTCTGAGCCAATCACTCTGCACCAGTAAAGCCACACAGACGCGCTAGTCCCCATGTGTGATCAAAGGACACTCACAAAGGAGTCTTCAGGATTACATGTTTAATCAGCTCAAACACAGACACCTAAGCAAAGCCCCAGACAAACAGCCTAAATGTCACAGAAATTACACACTGATCCATGCCAAGGGAGAAACACAGGTTTCAACATGCTTTCCACTCTAACAGCACTGTGTTGGAGTTAACATGTATACAATGGCCATGATCCTAATTCAGCCTTATTACAAAGGCCAAAAGGTAATGAATGAAGGAGATAACGAATGGAGTTAGGCAACAATGCGCTGGATCTATCTTGTGCTCACATTTCCTGTGCTGGTGTGATTAAGAGAAGATGCTTAGACAAAGACTCTTTTTAATCAGTCAAGTAAAGCCTGTAATACCTTGGTTCTGCTGTAGCACATTACTGCAAAGGTGAGCGTTCACACATATCATGACTCCATGATGGGGTTGTTTTCTTTGGAGACCCCATGATAACCAGGACTTATAACATGGACTTATGTTTCATCCAAAATAAGGCCTTACAGTGTTCATACATTTATTCATCCTCACATACCTGTTAATCATCTGGACAGTCATGCCATATTTCATCAGGTGGAAATGCAGGATGTGGAGACTCAAACAGTTTTTAAAGTGTATAGCAGTTCCTCCTACACAATAAACAAAAGCAGCCCTCAAAGAGCACCGCCCCTGCCCCCACCCTCAGAGTAGGCCAGCAAAAAGCATGCGCAGTGAAGCAAATTCTAAAGCCATGGCAGGATGCTAATTCTACATACTGAGTAACGTGTCACACAGGGTTACTCCAACATGGTAGTGGGAGATAAACACCATAAAGAATGAAGACCAAGGTGGATGAACCCTAGTAGAAGTAATCAGATGAGAGCCTGATCTGTCAGTGCTGTAGTTTAAAATGCTGTTGATCTGAAACAACCATGTGTTAAAGTAAAGGCCTACTGGATGATGGAGAAGGCAATGATGTCTGATGACTGAATGTATATCTGATAAGACCTGCCAGCTTGTCTCATGAGAGAGAAAGAAAGAGAATCTGGGGAGAGCAATACTGACAAATCTTGGTTGGTTTCACTGAGCAGTAGGGCTGGTTAGTGAAGTAAACGCAGACACAGAAGAACACTGGAGTACAAAGCAGTTATGCATCATTTAATGCCTGACTCACACTAGCGGATAATCTGTCCCACA
>JAOYMR010000024.1:7227532-7241260 GCA_025802075.1 Tenebrosternarchus preto
ACAGAAGAACACTGGAGTACAAAGCAGTTATGCATCATTTAATGCCTGACTCACACTAGCGGATAATCTGTCCCACACTAGTGGATAATCTGACCCACACTAGTGGATAATCTAATCTTTCATAAATGCCCAAAATTTCATTTATAATATTGTCAAGATACATGATCTCATTTTTAAATGCATAAATACATAGTACAGATAAGATCATATTTACAAGATTTAGTTCAGGTACAAATTCATCTTCAAAGGAAAAAAAAGGCTTGTTTCCATAATGCCACATCAGTCAGATCCACACTCTAGTTTTTGTGACCATCTTGACCATCTTGCACAACTACAAGATGCAAAATTGAAAATGTATTTATTTAAAAATGAGCTTATGCATCTTAATGTCATTTGAAACAAGTAGACAAAGACTTTGATGGGTAATTACGAAAAATACACATTTATCCAGCAAATAAAAATACAGATTCATCAATAATAAATTTAACAGTACTGACAAAATGTTTCAGATGTACATATAAAAGTGTGTATATATCACCTCCACACAACTGCCATAACATTAAAACCACCTGTCTAATACTGTACATGTAGGACCTCCTTGAGCCACTAAACAGTTCTGACCCACAAGTCCTGCAAGTAGTAAGTGGCGCCTTCATGGAGCAGCTTACAGAAGCTCTTCAGTGGGATCAGAGCAGACACACAGGCCTTCACCCCTCACATGCATCAGTGAACCTCAGGCACCCAAGATCCTGTCACCGGGTCACTGGTTGTCCTTCCTTGTACCGTATTTGGTAGATACCAGGAACACTCCACAGAAACTGCCATTTTGGAGATGCTTGTCATCTAGCCATGGCAGTCTGTGAAAGTCCCTCAGGTCACTTCACTGGACTGACATATGGGCTTATGTTTATATGCATGTGTTGGTTCACATAAGATTAAACATAACTGTGTTCACATTTGGAAAAAAAAATTGTGAACACATTTAAAACATGTTTATTTTAAAATCATGAAATATATTTGTATTTTAAACAGTTATGTTCTCTGCGATTAATCAGATTTCAAATCAGTATTAAAGGAAACTGGTATCAACATGGAACTGAATGTTGGCTGACTGCAGGTATCAAAACTGAATTATCATTGCATCCCGATACTGACTACACTTGCAGTGCAGTCAACAATAAACTCCAACATGGCATCAAGTCAGTAGTTAAACATGACAGCTGAACCCATTTGCCTAGTTGTGCCAGGAATGGCAGGTCTAAACTGGCTTTAAGTGATTCCTGGGGCCTGGGCACGGCGGATGACGCCACCCTGTCAGCAGACCTGCTCAACTGGAGACCGGGAGGGATTCGAGCTGGCAGCGAGATGCAAAACCCCGATAACTGGCAGTAGTCATATGCCGACACCCCTTACCATATCCGTCTGTGAACTCCTACATCTGGACAATGCAGAAGGTCATGACAGAAACTGAATAAGGAGGAGAAAGGCTGTTACACACATACACTAAATTTACCCTGGCTGACTGATATTGTGAATACAATGTTTCTTTTTAAATGACTCACATTAGACAAGATACAGTCATGAGGAATCGGCAACATGGCAAGAATGCTTTACGTCAGTTTTTAACCCTTTGAGTACACAGTTTACCTTAATCCCGTTAAAATGCTTCTCCCATTTCATTAGATTGTAGGGTGTCCTAGTATTACTAGTGAAGTAGTTCTCAAAGAACAATTAACAGGAAAGCTCTGAAGACACACACACACACACACACACAAACTCTAGAATACCTGAGACCACTTTCAGCTCAAGAACATTGGAAAGCTAGTGGGGTGCAGAGTTCCTTTCCTGTGTGCAGGCAGGGGAGTTGAGAAAGGCCTGGCTGCCAGTACCATAGGCAACAGATGGGCATGGCTAATCCCTGTCTGTGGCCAACATCCCCATAACAGGCCACTCGGCTAAAGATCACTCACTCTGTACGGGATGTGACCTCTAATACTGGAGAGAGCAGGACCACTCATTCATGACTGAGTGATGTCTACACCTTTAAGCTTATTACCCATCACAAACATTATAGTGTGGAATTTGTTAAACATTTTTTTCTTTAGGCTACCCTTACAGAACAGGTATTGTACCCAAGAAATACTGATTTTACAAAGTTCAGATGACTTCAAAAAGTGTTAATTTTCTAAATGAAAGACTAATGAAATGAAGGAGTCTGGAAAACTGCCAAGTCTATTTCTGGACTCAAATGGTCAAAATCAGTTAGTACCTTCAGCACTAGGTATTAGGTAAACAGTGAAGAAATTGAATACTTCCTCATAAAGAAAACCAGTACCTTTCTTTCAGACTGAGGTTGTTTAGTCTACAATACAGTGTCATTTTGAGATTATTCCCTGGGGTGTTCATTACTCTTTAATTTGCATTAAACACATCAGTTTTGATTTATGTAAACAATGCATGCAACAATCCCACGGTCCTTGGCACTAAAAACTACTTCAGTAGTTTACCGTTCTTGGGTAAACTATTGAAGTAGTTCAGATACACTGAGGAGGTTTTTAATACATACACAGATACAGACAGCTACATGAATAGCTCTAAATACATTAGGATGGTAGAACTAAACCAAATACCAAATATATATACCAAACTGAATTATACACAAACTGACTTATACACTTCAACTACACTGCTATACAGAAAAGAAAAGTAACAGATTTGGGCAAAAATTTAATTAGATTGAATTAGACTGAATTAGCCCAAATAGTCAATACGAGTCCAAAGAGTCAAATATGAGGAGTGTCTGCCAGCACTCATAGCAAAGGGAAATTTATCTGCTCAATTCACATTCAAGTATAATTCACATTCAAGTATATTTCCTCTCAATCCCAAGGCCACTTCAACCCTCCAAGCCAAAGACAGCTTCTACTGCACATCAGGAACACGAGGGTCAAGCTTCCCGAAAGTGAACTCAAAAAGCTCAGGGTAAAACCTACAGTTATCAGTGTAACCCTACAGTCAGTCAATGTTCCAATTATAAAAGTCTCAGATCTACAAATAAAATTCAATAATTTGACCAGTTTAAATAGGCAGGTTATAATTCTAAAAAATTATGTATTATTCAAATGTTTGTTTTCAGACTGCAATCATAAAAAGCTCACCAATATTTGGGTGACAAAATTGTCTTACCAGAAATCATAGTAGTGGGCAGGCTGTCGATGATCAGTTGGTAAAGTATTGCCTTGTGCTGTTCAGTGCCAATAGGCTTGATCAAAAACTTATCAACCTCTACCTTTCCCAATATTACATCCTGGTGCCATCTCTTCCACAAGTAAGCCACACATGCATCCATCCATCCACATAACATAAAAAGAAGCTGTGGTTCATCAGACCAGCCCACCTTATTCTATTGCTCCATGGTCCAGTTCTGATGCTCATGTGCGCATTGCAGGTACTTTTGCCTTTGGATCAGCATGGACACTCTGATCAGCCTGCAGCTACACAGACTCGTACACTGCAAGGTGCAATGCACTGTTTTCACTCTATTCTGTCATTGCCAGCATGAACATTTTCAGAAATGTGTTCTACAGAAGCTCATCTATGGGATCAGCCCAAACACACAGGCCTTCACACCCTCACATGCATCACTGAACCTCAGGCACCCACAATCCTCAACCCACCACCCTCATAGTACCTCAGTTGGTGGGTACAAACCTCTGTATACTGGGAAAGCCCTAAAGGACCTGCCGTTTTGAAGACATTCTGAACCAGTCATCTAACTATCACAGTTAGATGACAGTCACAGTCACCCAGATCACAGTCACCCAGATCTTTACACTCAAATCTTTACACTTGTCCATCTTTCCTGCTTCCATCACATGGAAGAACTGACTGTTCACTTTTGCTGAGTAATATATTGCACCCCTTGCCATTGTAATAGGTTCCATTGTAATGGAATAATTAAGTATTATTCACTTCACCTGTCAGTGGCTTTTAATTTTATTGTTTCTATTTAATTCAGTAGTTTTATCTAAGTAGCAACTTTTAAATGAAGCACTGAACTGCCATATAAGTAACCTTGCATTTACATGCATACACACGTGGAAAATTAATCAGTTGATTTCTGTTTATTTAGTTGGACAGTATTTGTAAATTCAATCATTGCTTATTTTTCTTACTTATTTGAATTAAAGTTCAAGACACAACATAATAAAATTAACATGAAGAGACATGTTTACTTAACATTCAACACAACCGCTGCACCAAACATTAAAACAGTCTTTCCTGTTTTTTTTTGTTTGTTTGTTTGTTTTTTTTGTCTTTCCAGCACAAGTTTGACCTTGTTGTTTTGTTTTGGTTCCAACATAATTCCTAAATGGAAACCCTGTGATTGCTGTACAATGAATGTTTAGGATGTACAAGTATCATATAGACTAGCCTCTGCCCTGACCACTAATGTCATAGCAACAATCATTACATTGATCAAAACACCACCATTATAATTTTAAACATTTCACAGCCCTTGATAAAGCTGTGAAGACTATTGGTCCTCTTTCTCTCAACTGGCAGTATTACAACAGTTGTGCCTGTGATTCTGGGTTAGGGTTATGGCTAACCCTAACCCATGTGCATCTGTGATTCTGGGTTAGGGTTAGGGCTAACCCTAACCCATGTGATTCTGAAGTGGAGCCTAACTGGCATCCACTAACATGCTTCCATCTTACTTGCTTGGTTGTGTTCGTATGTGTTTAATTTCTCTGAATGCAAGGGTTAGGGTTAACCTAACCCAAACTCAGGACTGGTATTTATTGCTTTGTTGAATTTATGGGATAATTGCATGGTTCACAATTTCAGAAATATCATATCAGCCATACATAATGATGAGCTTATGATTTCCGATATCTGTATAACGGAAACAGTCATTGTGAAGATCTGTTATAGCTAAAGGCATGGCCACCACGCCAGCACAAGGAACAAAGGGATCAGCGCAATTCTGTCCAAAAAAAAAAAAAACACATTCAAAGAGAAAATAATCTTAGATTTGGCCAGGTACACTGCAGCCGCTGGCTGTCAAGGATACCACTTCAAAAAATATTTTCCCACAAAAAAATCTGTATAAGCAGCCCTTTAACCTTACCCAAGTTTTCAATAATATTAAGTAAAGAGAAGGTCTGCTTAATCGCTCTGAATAATTATTCAGCCGGAAAGTTAAGTACATTTTAAGTGAATGCTAAACCTCACACGACAGTGGATACAGATTTCCCAATAAAATAAATTACATTACATGTCATTACACGCTCCTAGTTGATCTCTCTCATCTTAAGGGAAGTCATATACAAGCCCAAGACTTGCAATGTCTACAACTGATCAGATGTTTAAAAAATCCATAGAGGGTAAAATGTTTACAAGCTCTTAACAATACTAAAATGCGCCCGTTTTCAGACAACGAAATAAGGTTCGCGTAAACGAAACGAATGTTCATCGTTTTCTAAACGTCCCGTTCAACAGCAGACGCCCTACAACTTCGGCTCGAAACAGCGCAAGACTCGGACGCGCTTTTGTGCATCTCAACCCCGCGTTATTGTCTCAGCGGTGTGGGACAGAACAGCAAGGACGCGGGTCAAAATCAGCCCAAACTGAAAGGTGTTCCTCTGAAACATAAACTGAGACACGTTTTGTTTGCTTATTTGATGGGATTTGTACAGCCACAGTTAGTCTACGTATTAAATCTACAAACTAATCAAATTTACAGACCCAACATAGTCGCCGTGTCTGTGCCTTAGTCGTCAATATAAACAGAGTTTACATCTAAAATGAGGAAGAAAGTTACTTTCATTGTCTGGCTTTAAGTGAAGGTACACCCCTACCTCCACAGGCATACAGCGAATCTTTCACTGGGTCCAATAAATAATCGTGTATAATCCCAAATTCCTTGGTTTTCCGTGCTCACAAGGCTTCACGTCCCATGTACTGTAATCACAATGGTTGTGCCACAACTCAACACATCGCTGCACTCGGTGTGTTTCTGACAGCACCACCGACACTGAACCCGCCCCCGTCACATTCTGATTCGTTTCGTGTGGATATACCCCCACCTTTTCTGGCATATTGTAGGACTTGTTATCTACGTTGTCTGTCATTTCTTTAAACGCACAGACCGACTGCGTTTGTTACATATTTCCTAGTGTAAAGTCGCTATAGCCGGAAAAATAATAGCTACTGACCAAATTACGAACAGCTTTCAGTTGCGACAGTGTTAATGTGAAAACGACGAACACATACATTACTTGTAAGTGGTTTGAAAAATAGTTATGTGTGTCCAGATAAAGTTCAGTTCACCATGTAAATAACAACAGCGACAATAATTATATATATAATAATTTAATTATCTTTAGCATACCCTATTAAACGTGTTATAATAAAAGGCACTCGGCTACTATCGTTTTAAAATTGTGTCAGTAGAATGTAGGCTACTTTATGTACAATATATCACTTGTCAACACTACATTTTACAGACCGCACACATATACATTTGATCTTGCTGAGCACAAGGATTATTCTAACCTTATCTAAACGTATACATTTGAACTACATCCAAGCTTTTCCCATAGCGAACTGATTTATTTGCAGTGTTAACTTTAAATCCCATTGACCCCCAGATCAGCTGTATGGGAGTGGTGGAACACAACATAAGCGGATGCTCCCCACCTCTCTTCCGGTTTGCTAATTTCCCCATGATGCTTCCTGTGCACGACAGTGATACAGCCAGTACACCATCTGGTGGTGAATAGCAGGCAGCAGCCGTGTTTTAGACTACGGTGGCATGAGGTGGATAAAACCTTGTGCAAGGCTACATACAACCTTAACTTCGGAATAACAAAATCTGCTAGTTTTCAGAATATGCATTTAACTAATGACTATTACTATTATGATTTATATTATGATTTAATTAACAAGGATTAATGATTACTACTATTATTATTTACAACCTGTACGTTTATTGTTTTCAACCACTTAGCTTTAATGTGTCATATATTATCAAGCTATAGTTGTATTGTGAATGTGAATAACATTTTAAATGTTCATTCTTTATTTAATAAATAGTTTTTTGAGACATGTCCACTTACACAAGTTGATGTAATTCTGAAATAGATTGTGCGTTTCTATGACATCTCAGGAAACTTGTTTACAAGGAGGTGGGTCCGACCTGTCTGTCAGGAATGTGTGTCCGCGCTTGGGTATGGGACTTCAAAGAAATGCTGGAGTCCAGGAAGGAGCAAGAGCTTACAACAGCTTTAGATCGAACTTTATGAAACAAATGCTAGCGTTCTAAATCTACAAATCAATTATACAAATGTATTTGAAGGTAATATGGCTCTTATATGCCACATGAATTAAATATTGAGTTCCAGTCCACTCATGTACTGCTGATCCGTTGGTTTGCATAGAAAACCCAGTAAAAACTCATATCTGACAATTTACTCATTTCTATTTCACGTTCAGCTGGTATGTCACATTTTGTTTGCATTTCAGTTTAAATCAAACCATAATTTTTACAAATGACATATGTGGCCTTGTTATGGCTGACATTTATTTCATTCAAATTTAAATCCAAGTAAAAGTAATTCTTATTCAAATAGCATTACAATAACAGCACACAAAAGAAAAAACATATGACTATGTATAAACACCAGATACACTTGACTTCTGGTCCATTCCTCTCTCCATGATGCAGCTAAATGAAATATCATCTCCTTTTCCTTTCCAGATATCCTCCAGCTCCTCTTCATCCTCCAGGAACTGCTGGTGAGCAAGCCTGGGCACTGTTGACCCGGCATCTGTGTCTACAGCTGCTGCAGAGCCTACAGGTTCCTCCTTTGAAGGAGCGTTGCACACTTCGCACCCTCTCTCGCCACAAACCACCACACGCTTCAGCTTGGGGGAGCTGAGACTCCTACCAGCCAGCTGGCCATGACTCTTCATTTCTAACAAGGCAGAATTAATATGAGAATTCCACTGCAAGTGTCTGGATGAATGGTATATGTGTGCATTCAGATCCTTGATCCTGGTGTGGACACTAAAACACTTGTGCTTGCATGATGTAGAAGGGCTATAAAGCAGACTGCAAGAGCTAGTTGTGTGGTCACCTACTATAAATGGTGCCTTTACATCACTGTATTGTTCATCACTAGCGTGTTGCTTAAAGTTTTGAACCTCCCAGTGACAAAGTTCAGAAGGACTTCCTTCTGCATGAGGTCTTTGTTGAGTTTTATCAGGTTGATGGTCATTTTTCTCATAAACAGGACTGAATAATACTTGGTCTAACATATGTTCTGTTTCATAGTCTGATTGCATTAGGGAACTGTGAACAATAACTGGTTGCATCTCCACCTCTGCCTGTGGTATGTGCTTCAGAGCCAGCAAAGGTTGCTTGATTGAGTCAATTAAACCTGAACTGTCTGAAGAAGGTTCACTCTGCACATTTGAAGAACTACTGCAAAACACTCTGAAATCCTGAGGAAATGAAACTCTGAGAGTGGACCCTATGGACAGATAAGGGCAGACATTACTGTTTGGATTGCTGGGGATCTCTTCTTCTGAAAGTAAATTATCTCTCCAAACAGTAAATGGGTATTGTTCTGCTGTACATATCACACGTAATGAATCATTTTTCATAAACCCTTGAAGTTCAGCATTGACTTGATGCCCCCGTCTACCTTCTGGCCAGGTGTTGCATCTCTCCCTGAAGCTATGTGGTGATGTAGTGCAGTGGGCACATCTGATAATGCTGAAGGCTGTGTGCCTCCGGTGGGTGTTTACCGTTGGTTGTTCAAGGCCTACAGAACTTGCCATGGGTGTCACACAGCTCTGAGAGGATACTACACCACATATACTTGGATGGGAGAGTGAGGTAGATGAAGATGGTAAGGACATTGGAGAAGAAAACATTGTGCTTTCTGCTCTTTCTTCCATATCTGATGGTCTGTCTGTGAGTTTGTAAATGTCTGTAACATGCAGATATGTGGTTACCTGGGAGTGGGAAGGGAAGGACAGGAACAAAAAGAAAAAAAATAGATCACACTAGTAAAAATAGATGACACTAGTAATAATAGATGACACTAGTAAAATTAGATCACACTAGCAATCCCTTCTAGGATATTTTGGTGAAACACTTTCTTCTGTGTTATAAGCAGCTATATAGTTTGTGCAGCTTTAAAACCATACCATGATATAAATAAGGAGTAGACATAGTACAAGGTAATAAAGACATGTGCATACAGCTGGTAGAACCTAAACTTGCAAATAGGAAATCTAAAAATGAATCAGTACAAATGCATATATCAGTAACACTGTACTTTATGTTTAAACGTGAGCACTGAGGACCATGTTGCACAGAGCTCAACATGGCAATACAGCAGCTTGATAGTGAGACACAGAATCAGTTTTACATTCTTACAGATGATACATTTACAGTGAAACAACACTTTATATAGTGAAATTATATGCCGTTTATCTGTGTCTGTACAGCGCATACCCAGCTGTGGAGGCAGTTTTAGTTTAACTAATGGGATTACATGCCAAATGAATACAGCCTGTAGTGTGGCAATTGAGAATCTCATGGTGCATTCCAGTTCAAACTACAGTAGAGCTGGAGGCCCCTCACCCTACTGGGAGGTATTTACAGCAGTCAGCTATCACGGAAACTGCAGTCTAAGGAAATATTTTCACCATATGGAGCAAGACGTACAGTTCAGTGAATAATATTTACACCACGACATACAAACATCCAAGTATGGATGAGGATTATCTCTGATCTCATCTTGGCAGGTGTGTGAAGCTTAAAATACTCTATTTGTAGCTCTACTTACCCTGTGGGTTCCCTCAGCTGGTCCCTCAGCAAGTCCCTCAGCTGGTCCCTCAGCAGGTCCCTCAGCTGATCCCTCAGCAGGTCCCTCAGCAGATCTCTCTGACTCTTTGCCAGATGGTTGTTGGTGATTTGTATCTGGGGACTTTGGACTAAGCTGTGAACTGGATTGTCCACAGTTACTAGATGTCTTTTCTATTCCACCTTGACTGATAAATAATTTATCCAAGTTTTGTGGTGATGCTAAACATATTTGATCATTATTATGTTTCTTCTCTGCTAAGAGAAATTCTAAGTTATCAAACACTGGTATATTAATTGATAACTGCTGATGTTTTGAGTTATCAAACACTGGTATATTGGTTGATAACTGCTGATGTTTTGAGTTATCAAACACTGGTATAGTGGTGGATAACTGCTGATGTTTTGTGGCCGTTTCTTCTCTGTCTTGCTGCTCTCTTCTCTGTTCTTTGTTATCTGTTGGTGACTCCAGATAGTTGCCTGGTGACTGGTGGGGTTGTATTTGAATCATGCTTGGTGACTGTTGCCATTGCACTTCGTTGACTGGTGATTGTTGTTTTTCTACCTGAATGTTACCAAGTGATTGCTGTTTCTGTGTTTGATTGAGTGTTCTGTCCAACTGTTGCATCTGAATCATGTCTTGTGATGGCTGTGTGTGTGCTGGGTGTGTTTGTGATGGTTGCGTATGTGCCTCGTGTGTTTGTGATGGTTGTGTGTGTGCTGGGTTTGTGTCTTGTGAGTGCTGACACTTTGTGAAATAGTTTACTTGTGAATGTTGCTCTTTCATATTGCTCTGAACATATTCGTTCTGGTCTTTGCTGTGACTGATGGCTGGTTCATTGCAGAGTTGCAGACTTGCAGAGCTATTGATTGACAATTGATGATATTGTATTTTGTTGCTTACTGGATGCTCTGCATGTACTTCCTTGCTACTAAGTGAAGGTTGCTTACACACTTGACTGATGCATGATGACTCTTCATCAAAGCTGAGGATAAGGCAGATACTGCTGCTCAGAGAAGTCTGGGCAGGGATGCACTCCTGGTCCTGGACCACAAGACCAGGGAAATCCACCTTTAAACCAGGCTGTTCCACAGAGCCCTCAGCACTACTTGCAGCTTGACGTTGATGATTTAGTTCAGTACTCTGCATCTCTTCTATCTTCACTGGATCCATATTCACAAACAAGTTCTTCTGTTGACTTTGCTGCTCTCTCTGAGTTTTCCAGTTGGCCTGAATCCATTCCAACATGTCCTTTAGCTCCTCTGTCCTTTCCTTAATCTGAAAGTGAGAATTGGCAAAATGATGGCATAATTATCTTTAACTGAGTAGTCAAACACCAAAAATATAAAACAGCACCAGAGACTCACAATCTCTTCTGGGTAATTTCCCTCTTCCACCAGCCTCTGACCAGCTGCAGACAGCTTATTAAATTCCAACAGTTTCTGTTCAATTCCATCATCAATCTCTGGAGCTTTGGTATCTTTCCATTGCTCAGCAGTGCTGCCAGAAAGCATGACAGATCTGGTGCTCTCTGTCCAAGCACTGTGACACACAAACACATACACACACACACACACACACACACACACATATGTACACACGCACAGAGAGATTAATTGAAACTTCACTGAACACCAATCAGATAGATTGGTCGAAATGTGATAGAATTATTATTAAAGTACTGTATAAAATATTAAAGTACTGTATGAGCTGTGATATCTGCCTTACATTAGTCCCAAGTAGCTGGCAAAATAGTCCAGTAATTGGCTGAATTTGGCCAGCCGTTCTCTGTTCTCTTCCATGTTGCGATGCACTTCCTCCCAGATTTGCAAGACTGACTGAACTTCTCCTGTGAGAAAGTCACACTTCCCACCTGGAAGAACCTGGAGTGTAGTCACGAAAACGTCCATGGCCTCCACCTCCCTCTCAATGAGGCGATAGTCGGCCTGACAAGGACATACATGCCATTATTCTTATCAGTAAAAGCTGAATTCACCTTTTAGTTTCTGATGATCAGACAGACTGACCTCCAAGCTATCCTGCTGCTGCTGCAGGCGTCCGACTCCACAGTGGGCGGGGTCACAGAGGAGGGGCGTGGCAGCCTCCATATGCAGAATGTCCAGACTCAGCTCAGCACAGTGGCTGAGATGCTCATTCATGCGAAGAGTTAATGCTGACAGCTGTTGAACACCATTCAAGAGAAGTTATACACTGACACAAAAATGCTCTGAAGAACTCAATATGAATTTAATTGTCATAGTAACAGAAAAATAATAAAACTAAGTGGGTCACTACATTATGCAATATGTATATTCAAGAAAATTGTTTAATAGTTTCTAGATTTTGTTTTTAAAACAAAGTAAGAGACCAGAATCTCATGTCACACCAGATTTAGTAGCTCCTGATTTGATTGGCCATGGTTGTGGGAACACACCCTCTCACTCAGTGTTTTATTGACATCACCAGGCATACCCAGAAATACTTCATTACATTCAGAAACTTCAGAGCCATTCTGAAGAGCTGGAGAATCCTAGAAAATACATAATAATTGTCTCATAACTACTGAATGACTAACTGCCCTAAATCAATATTACAGTCTAATTTGACTGAAGTAAACTTGTAATTTACGCTTTCTTTTCTCTTCAAACGTTTGTGATCAAATCATGAAAATAAAATTACATGCTTCAACTGAGACATACAGTTTCCTCCACATTTTAACATGACTAGTTTGAAATCAATGTGTTAGAAAGAGAGAGAGACCATGGTATACATAATAGAGCACAGCATAAACATTCTTACACAATGGCAATGCAAGAATCAAATCAGCATTTTAAAAATTCACTTAGGTCAATGCATCTTATGACTAACCTTGTGATCCAGAAGTTCTAGGAACTTTTTAAGCATTCCAGAGCTACACTCCTCCACATTCTTTGGGGGGTGGGGGAGTTCCAGAACCGCCTGTGGAACCTCATCATCTGTCAGATGAAGTTCTTTGTCAGCTTGGTCTGCTTCTATCACCAGCTCATATCTCTTCCTCAGTCCCTCCCAAAGTACTTCCATCTGGTCTAGGAACTCCTCATTCTCACTGCTTCTGTGCTGGTAAGAGTACGCTGCGCTACCCCCATCCTCACCACATGGAACACATGTGTTGGTTTCCAGTAGTGACTGAGAAATGAAATGTGCAATGAAAGGAGGATAAATAGAGTGAACAAATGCTAAATCCACATGCTAATGCTAAATGCTAAATCAACATGATGAACAAATGCAGCTAGAATGTTGGCATTTTCCCTGTCACAAACCTCAAGTAAACAAAACCATCAGCTGATGTAATGGATTCTGTTAACAGGTCACACAGACTGAAAGGTATTTGTGGAGTTACACTGCTAAGCAGCTGGAAAGCAAACACACTGTTGGTGAAACACACTTTCTAAGCAGAATTTAGAAATGAAGGTGAGGTTTATCACCATCTGCACCTTTCAGGGTCCATATTATGCTTTTCAGTGAAACTGTTCACTCTACAGCAGCTAGGTATATCCAGCTGGACCCATCCACCCAGACACACACACACACAAACACAAACTGATTAATAGAAAATTCACTGAGCACCAATCCGATAGATTGGTCAAAATGTGATAGATTTATATATATATAGTACCAGTCAAAAGTTTGGACACACCTGACTGAATGTATTTTATCTGATGAATTATGCTTAAATTTGTTTCTAAGACAAATATAAATTAGTAAAGCTGTTACCCAATTTAAACCCGAATTTATGCACCTGCCTAATTTTGTTTAAATAATTATTGCACACTTTCTGTAAATCCTATAAACTTCATTTCACTTC